>JAJOZX010001186.1:0-180000 GCA_023014485.1 Bathynomus jamesi | reverse complement strand
GCTTCTTTTTCTGTAGGAATGTGTAGAAATGCCGCCGAAGCAATCAAAAACACGGTCTAGCAGTGAGGTGTGGTTACTAGGGAAGGCGGAGGAGAAGTTAACTAGGGCAGGACTCCCTACCAAGCTTCAAGTCCTCCGGAAATTCATGTTCCACCATCTGGAGGAGAGGAAGACAGAATATAACAGTGCGGTGATGACCGTTGAGGCTTTGATCCCGTTTTGGACAAAAGCAAACGTTCCAATGACGGATACCAGATACGTTGAGAAGAAGCTCCTGAAACTGTACGAGCAATACAAGGGGCTGAAGAAGAACCGCACAAAGAATTTCCTATCCTACAGAATGAAGGAGGACATATTTCGCGGAGCCTTGACGATGTTCGATCTTTCACGTCATGACGCCCTCGAGACCATGATGAATGAGGAGGACAAGAACTTCCTTGTCGCCCAGCTCGATAATCCCACTTCCTCCACCTTGGCCCGATTGACAAGAAAATGGCTGACCAAAAAACGAGGAAGAGGATTCGGTGTGAGGCGGAGATGAACCGAGAGGAGAAGGCCAAGCGCGAGGCGGATTGCGAGATGGTCCCAGGGAGAACTGGAGCTTCTAGTTCAAGTACATCTGAATCATCAGATCCGATACTGTAGTTTTTTAAGGAGTCAGCACGAAAACGTTCCACTCCTAAGCGATTGAAGTCTGTGATCACGCCTGACATTTCCTTAGCCTTGGATCGCCACAACATCATGACAGAAAAGGAATGGCAGTGGTCGCAGCAACTATTAAATCGCTGGGCACAACTTGGACGAAGTGTCAATCTCACGCAGCACCATTCGTCGCGTGACAATGTACACGTGAAGCGGTGTGCCACGAAGCTCAGGCCACTTTCAAGACCCATGAGCCCCTTCTCTTGCACTAGGATAGTAAGCTGCTTACAGATATCTCCCATGGGTTAGAGGTGGTGGACCGTGTGGCTGTGCTTGTAACCGGTAACGGGGAAGAGAAACTCCTTGGAGTTCCAATGGTAGCTGCTGCAACTGGAGCATCTCAGGCTCAGGCGTGTCTGAAGCTTGTGGACGGCTGGTCTTTGAGGGGCAACGTTCGAGGTCTTGTTTTTGATACAACTGCGTCCAACACGGGACTTCATGCTGGAGCTTGTACTCTCATTGAAAAGGAGTTGGGTAATGATCTGGTGTGGATCGCTTGCCGACACCACGTGGTAGAAATCGTCCTTGCTGCGGCCTTCGATGCTTGTTTCGGAACATCCAGTGGACCTGAAATTGGCCTATTCAAGCGCTTCAAGCAGCACCGGGTTTTCATTGATCGCAGTAAGTTCGAGAGTGCACCCGACAGCCTGTTCATTGAAACAGCAGAGCAGAGGAAGGAAATGGTCTCCTACTACAAGGAGGCTGTCAAGAAGAAAAGCCAGCGGGACGACTATGATGAACTGATGCTTCTCTGCCTCCGTTTCTTGGGAGGGAAGCTTGACGGTCCTGTGAGAATTCGAAGCCCTGGAGCCATGCACCATGCGCGATGGATGGCCAAGGCCATTTACACGCTCAAGGTGTTCCTATTCAGAGATCAATTCACCTTGCTTCAGACCGAGAAACGGAACATCGAGGAACTAAGCCTGTTTATCACGCTCCTTTACGGCCGCTACTGGAACGAGGCCAGTGTTGCATACATGGCTCCATTGAATGACCTCACTTTCTTGCGCCAGCTGAAAGCTCACCCAGGAAAGACGAACGACGCGGCATTTGCCGCGATGAAGCGCCATTTGTGGTTCATTTCTGAGCACTTAATCCCCTTGGCACTCTTTGATCCTCGAGTTCACGCGTCCACGAAGGAGAGGATTGCTCAGAACATCGTAGCTGTTCCCGAAAAAAGAAAAGGACTCAAGCGCGAGGACAGAAAAACGTTCTCCTCGAGCAATCCCTTGGAATTCTATGCCACCAAACGTTCAGCAATCTTCTTCAACCTCGTCATGCAGCACGAAAGTGAACAGGCGCAATCATTCCTGTCCAAGACACCAAATGATTGGAACACAGATCCAGCTTACCAAGGAATGAAGGAACGTGTAGAGAAGATGGCAGTGGTTAACGATTGCGCAGAAAGAGGAGTTGTGCTCATTAAGGCTTTCAACAGCACAATGACGAAGGATGACGCACAAAAGCAGTACCTCCTCCGCGCAGTCGCTCAGCACCGCAAGGAATTCAAAGAGCCGACTAAAACTGGTCTCAAGAAGACCTAAAGATCTTCAACTGTGTGCATTATTTGTTCCGCTGTTATAATTTCATAATATATATATATATATATATATATATATATATATATACATATATAGTCATAAATTGTCAAGTCATTATTATCCTTGTTCAATAAATGTTCCAGTCATAAATTGTTGTGAAGTCATTATTCAAATTGTTTCATTTTGAGCGAGTGCATAAAAAGGTCCTAGAGCAAATGTAATTGGCAGAGCTGGGCACTTGCGGCATATTTTGCGGTACTGCGGTACTGCGGTACTACCAAACTACCAAACCGGGACCGCATAACGCAGTACCGCAAAGGATCGCTGAAAGTACCGCAGTACCGCTACCGCATTCAAATTTCCGCGTACCGGTTTGGTACCGGTTTGGTAGTTTGGTAGTACCGCAGTACCGCAGTACCGCAAAATATGCCGCAAGTGCCCAGCTCTGGTAATTGGCACGTTTATTCTTGTGGAAGAATAGAATAAGGACAGATGTGACCGAATTTAAAATTCCAAAAAACGCTGTTGTGGACCACCCTAATATATATATTTGATTTGATAATTCAATATTTGATTCTATTCGAATATGCATGACTAGGCTGAGTTATTGAAGATGTATTTTCATGCATAGCTTAGAACAGCCGCTATAGTTTAACTGGATAATATAAGCACACCGGACAAAAAATTAGTCACCCCTCTCAGAATGTACCTAATAACGTGTGACGGCGCCTCTGGCTTTGATAACCGCACGAATCCGGCGAGGCAGAGACTCTACGAGGTTGTGCATGTACTGAACATCGATTTGCTGCCACTCGTTCATCAGCCGGTCCCGAAGTTCCGCCAGAGTCCGTGGGTGTCTATTCCTGCGCTTCACTTTCTGTTTCCAGCCTGAACAACACCTTCGACGCATTCAGGATTAAAGGCTTCATTGGACCTGCGATGTACTCGTCGCCTCCCATCATTGGAGAACAAACAAAAACGGGACTCATCGGACCAAATTACACGTTTCCAATCTGCCGCAGTCCAGTTTTTGTGCCTCTGAGCCCATTTATAACGTGCCAATTTGTGACTTGCTGTTAACAGCGGCCTCTTCCGTGGTACCCTGCTCCAGATGTCCATCGCATGCAATTCTCGTCGCAATGTCCGTTCGGAAATTGGTCGCTGGAGAACCTCATTGGTTTCTTGGAGCAATTGTTCTCTGGTTTGAAAACGATTTGCAGTTACTAGACGAGAAACATGGCGGCGGCCCCTATTGTCGAGAATTGTTTTCCGGCCACAGTTACGCCGTCGATTGTCAGTTGATTGCGAACTACACCACTCTTTGTAAACTCGCTGGACAGTACGCGTTGACACACCAACAAATTGGGCTACTTCAGACATTTTGTGTCCGTGGGCTCTGCCAAACACGATGGCTCCTTTTTGCCACTGAGTAACGTCTGCCTCACGACCCATTTTGCAGACTATATCCAACACACACTTTGTTCTTCACCACCTCACGAAACAGATCTGATCCTGTGTGCTACGTCACCGCTACTTGTCACTTACCAATGCTACATCAGCGCCCTCTGTGTGACCTTGAACTTCCTACTATCGGTGCTATTAGGGGTGACTAATTTTTTGTCCGGTGTGCTTATGTCTATAAAGGAAGATTTCGATATTTGAATTTATGAAATATAAAATGCTTGTATTCGCATTCATCCTAGTCTTTTTAAAAGGGATGATATATATATAAATATAAATATATATATATACATATAACATATATATATATATATAATTAATTATGATAATATTTATTTTTGATGACGTTTGTTACCACGTTACTATACGATTGGAATAAAATATAATAGCTTCCCCTTAGGTTAGATAAATGAAATTAAAATTAATTTAGTTAATAGTTTCTTGATCTATTTCGTAATACAAATATTAGAACAAGGCAAAATTTGTTTATGAGTTGACTGTATTTATTCTAAATTTACTTGGTGTGGTATCGTTATTAATATATTAATTCGAAACGATGAGATCACGGACAGCGTTAAAGAAATCTTTGATATTTCCCTTGTATTACAGTTCTTATATACAAAACATATATGTTGGTTACATTTACTAGTATATATATGTATATATATATATATATATATATATACACAGGGTGGGCGAGTAATCACCGTACACCAACCAATGTGCAATCATAACACTGGTCAACAAAGATTTTTCATCAGAGTAAAATTTGTGGTGACTGGATAGCATTTTTCACGCTGATTCCAAAACTGCATTCAGAATTTTTCTAGCACGTATAGTTTTCAAGATGAAGGCATATATATAACTACACAGATTTAACCATTTTAAATAGGCAAAATACTAATATTTCAACATTTGATTGTGTTTATTTTATTGTGTTTTTTTAGTTTATTCATCTTATTTATTTCAATTATCTTAATTATACATCTTATGTATTTCAGGTGTGAGCTTTTACGTCTAGCAGCATTGTGATTCAGGCAACAACGCCGTGCTTTGTGTGTCAAAAGATCAGTCCAGTCCAAGAACTTGTTGTGTCAAGTTGGTGTACATTTTTTTTTAATTTATAGTTTGCTCAGGTTAGTCAACATGCCTCGACAATGTAAGAATGACCCCGACAAGTTCTGTTTCGTATGCGGTCAGTTGACAACTAAAACACAGCGACGAAGTATTACAACCGACATTAAGAAAATATACAAGCTATACTTTGGTTGCCATCTAGGTGACCAAGATAAACCATGGGCGCCACATCAAATCTGTTCTGGCTGTTCAAATGGATTACGTGATTGGCTTAACAAAAAGAAAGCTTCAATGCCATTTGCCATACCCATGATATGGAGGGAGCCGAGAGATCATCATGAAGACTTATTTTTGTAGTGTGAACTTAATGGGGTTTTCTGCCAAGAACAAACACCAGATTGTATATCCAAACTTGGATTCAGCACGTAGACCAGTAAAACATGATGAAACATTGCCCATTCCAATTCCCCCAAGTGATAGGCTAGATTCTATTATACAGTAGATGACATGGAAAGTGATGAAGGTGCAACTGGCGTTTCCGGACCATCTACAGAACCAGAGTACACTTTTGAAGGTAGACATTTAGAGCCTAAAAAGTTAACCCAAGGACAGTTGAATGATCTTCTTAGAGACTTATCGCTGTCTAAAGAGAAATCAGAGCTTCTCGCCTCAAGACTAAAGGAGAACAATTTACTTGAGAACAATGTTCGTATTAGTTACTACCGAAAGCGGAATTTTGAATTAACAGCATTCTTTTCAGTAGACGGTCCTCTCTGTTATTGCCATGACATCAATGGACTATTTACAGCCATATCTCAGACGTATGTGGCATCTGAGTGGCGCCTCTTTATTGATTCGTCGCAGAGAAGCCTGAAAGCAGTTCTTTTGCATAATGGTAATATAATGCCATCCATCCCCATTGCCCATTCCGTCCATCTAAAAGAGACATATGACAATATGGATACTACTTAAGGCAATCAAATACAACAGTCATCAATGGAATGTTTGTGGAGATCTAAAAGTTATAGGAATGCTTATGGGTATGCAGTCAGGATTCACAAAATTTTGTTGTTTCCTTTGCCTGTGAGACAGTCGCGCCACTATAGAACATTACACCAAAAGTGACTGGCCACTTAGGTATACATATGTCCCAGGGATAAGCAATGTCCAGTCTGTCCCTTTAGTGGATCCCCAAAAGATCTATCTGCCACCTCTTCACATTAAACTTGGTTTAATGAAGAATTTTGTTAAAGCAATGGGTAAAGTCAATTCTGAAGGGTTCCAATACCTTTCAAGGAAATTTCCGAAGGTTACTGCAGCAAAATTGAAGGAAGGAATTTTTGTTGGGCCACAAATAAGGGAGGTTTTGAATGACACTGAATTTGAAAAAGTCCTAAGTCCGCTGGAATTGAAGGCTTGGCTGGCGTTCAAATGGATATGTGAAAACTTTCTTGGAAGCAACAAGTCACCTGCGTATAAGGATGGAGTCAAGAACCTCCTTGATGCCTTCAAAGAAATGGAGTGTCGAATGTCGTTAAAAATTCACTTCCTGCATTCCCACTTAGATTTCTTTCCTGAAAACCTTGGTGCAGTGAGTGACGAGCAAGGAGAGCGCTTCCATCAAGATATTCAGATGATGGAGAAGCGCTACCAAGGATATTGGAATGACAGCATGATGGCGGACCATTGTTGGATGCTGTATCGTGACAATCCAGGCCAAATTTACAAAAGGAAATCACACTCACAGCGCTTTTAATAAAATAATGTATATATTCTTTATTTATAAGTACATTGAATAAGGTATATGATGTATTTGTTGTTTAGCATTCCTAAGTGTGATCTATACAATATATACATCCATAAATTTTCTTATAGCAATATCAAAAACTTAAAAATATCAAAACCAGTGTATCTATATAACTATACGTGCTAGAAACAAAATAAAACCAGATTCGGAATCAGCGCGAAAGATGCATTAAGAAAAGTGTGATCATGTTTGTGATGAGAAAAAAAGTTTCATTTTGTTGGCCAGTGTAATCAATCATAATTAATCTGAATCACTTACGTACTTCGTGGTTATATGTCCAGTGGATCCGTATGTGCACCTTGATGCTGGACACACAAGCGGATGCGCCTCCATGTCCTCTGTGACATGCGTCGGAGCATTTGTGGAGTAATGGTGCGAAAGGCGTCTTCCACAGCTCTGCGCAACTCTTCGTTGGTGTTGTAGCGACGCGCAGCCACTACTCCCTTGATAATACCCCACAACGAATTGTCCGGGGTGGTAAGGTCAGGACTACGTGGTGGCCATGGTAATGGTGCCGGAGATTTCGGTGAACCACGGCCAATCCAGCGGCCTGCAAAATGTTCGTTCAAAACGTCGCGCACAGAAAGAGAAAAGTGTGCGGGTGCCCCATCGTGCTGCAGCCACACGTCATCCATGAGTCCCGTATCTCTGAGCTGAGGTATGAGCCACGTCTCCAACATTGCCGAATAAGATGCCGCGTTCACGGATCCATCGAAAAAGTAAGGTCCAATCAAATGACCTGATGTCATACCCGCCCATATCATCACATGCGGTGGATTATGTTCCAGATCCTGCGTGAAATGGGGGTTCTCTTTTGACCAGAACACCACATTTCTGTCGCGCGAACTGCGATAGATGGCAAATTCATCACTGAAAAAAACCTTTGAGCGGGATACGGCACTTGGGAATGTGTCCAACAGAGCACGGCATGATTCATAACGCCGATCGATGTCGGCATCTGACAGTTCATTCACGAAAGTTGGGCGATACGGCCTCACTTTTAGGTCTTTCTTCATGTGGTCTTGCATCGTTAACCGTGGCACACCAAGCTCTGATGATCGTTTCCGCGTCGACTTAATTGGGGAACGTTCAATAGAAGCGGCAATCGCTGCACATGTTTTCAAGCGCGTTGTATTTCTCCCACTCCGCGGCCTGTCTTTAACGCTTCCAAGAGCGAACGCACGTTTTTCCCAATCCAGCAGTGTCACTCTTCGTGGTGGAGCCTTATTAAACCGTTCCCGAAACACAGCCATCACCTGCGTCATTGTTTGTCCCGTGTGCGGTCTCTCATGCACCCACACACTTGCCACCAACCGCTCCTCAACAGAGTAACTGCTTGTGTCAACCATACCGACAACACCGCAACTAAATTCCATGGGTACGGCTGTCACGTACGCACCATCTTCGACACTGTTGCCAGACTGCCATTGTACATAGTAGTGTGTGCTGTGCTGTGCTGTGTAAACTCAAATTGATTTCGGGTGCGTATCGTGCGGGTGTACGGTGACTTCTCGCCTACCCTGTATGTTAACCCCTCTGTCTATGGCCCTCGGGTGGGTTCGGATCGACGGGGGTTCTAGTTGGGAGGCAGCAACGGATATTTCTCGCGATAGTTTCTTCTATAATATTTTAATTTCTTTCTCTCGCTATAGGGTCGACAGTTGTTAATTCTTCTCTTTCGATAATACTCTGATACTTTCTCTTGGTACTAAACTTATCGACTTTACTGACTAAATTCCTGAAGAGAGCAAGGCTCGAAGGGAAAGATAAAAATATTTTTTTGACTGTAATTTACTTCTAAAAATGTAAAGGTAGTGCTCTGAATTTACAGGGGTAGAGGTTCGACCTCTTTCGACCATGGCTCAGGCCGGAATCTAAAAATTAAAGGAGGCAAGGGGCCTCTGCCCCCTCCTCGCAGCGAGGCTGCTAACAAGGTAGTCTCGTAGTAGTGACCAAAGAAGAGTGAAGTAATGAAGTGAAGTTATTTTACAATTACATGTATCATATAAGTCTAAATGTTGAGGGAATGCAGTTGAAGGTTAAGTTCCCCCCTTTTAAACACATGACCAGATGAAAGATTCCAAATAAAAATTTAAAAAAAATAAAAACTAATCGTATTTTCGCCGAGTATACATTTCTGAAGGCGATATAATTTCGTAGTAGTACATAAGTACAATCTAAGTACATCATTGAGTACGCTGTAATTTTGGTTCATTACAATTACGATTACAGTTACCAATTAATTCACATTCGCTTATTATCGTTAATTATCGTTATTAAAGTACATTACATTATATTAATTTATTACATTTAATTACAATTTTATTAAAGTACATTACATCAATTACATTATTAAGTACATTAGTCACTTACAATTCTTACAGTGTTTTTATATTTATATATGGTTATTAGTACAACACAAAGTATATGGGCACATATGGTATATAACATAATATACAACATAATATGTTATATTATGTTATAATATGTTATAAATTTGAATCAGAGCGAGAGGAGATTTTTATCTTAGAAGCGTTCGCTTCTGCCGTAGTTAGCGGAATTTGATCACTTACCTAAGCATTTTCGAGTTCATTGCGGGAGGCGAAATAATTAAAAATAAAAATAAAAAATATAATACAGGAGAATGTATTTGCGCGTTTTCGAACGAACAGATACGAATGCATAAAGTTTTGCATTTCATAGACTGACTGACACGAGTAAAAATGAATATTTAATAGAATTGATATAGGATAATGGTCAAGATAAGATATGGACGTATGGGCGAATATGGTTGAATGATAATATTTATACTGCATAACACCACAAATAAATAATGACGTATTGAGAATGAAGTGTTTTATAATAAAGAATTTACCATACATTGAATCGGAAGATGTCCAAATAATAAACACATGATTCAGTGTTCAAGGTATGGAAACCGTGAAGGAAATTTAAGTTATTTTATGACGTCATAGTGTATAAGTCATTATTAGGAGGATTTAAAAGAAACGAATTAGAGACAAAGAGTGGGTATTAAGGACTAAGAAGTAAAACTACGGGTTCCAATCCTGTTTTATGCAATGTGTATGCATAATCTAGGGACGAGGGTGAGATGCAAGACAACCACAATCAACTATAATAAATTCTATAACAAATAAAAATGGAAATATGGACACGACCAAACCATAGAAATGGTAGGTCGCATGGTTGTGACACTGAAACAAAAATAGAAAGCAACAAATAAAAATTCTATCCAAACTCGCGTTAAGCGATTTTGGTTCTCATGTAAAAATGAATATTGATTATTCATTGTTCATTTTTACATATATATATATATATATACTGTATATATATCAGCAGAATCCTGGTGTTCCAGAAATGGATCTTCTGCACGAACGCTTCCAACGTTTGTTTGCTTGTCTTTATCTGTTTTTGCATGTTTGTTTTTGTTTGTCTCATGAAAGATCCCCACAGGAGGATTTTTTTTTTCGAAGGAAGGTAAAGACGAATCTTTTTTTTAATTTAATGTTTTTTTTAAATTTAATATTTTTTTAAATTTAATTATTTTTAAATTAGGAATTTTTTTGTGATGGAAAGGGCCCTTTGCGGTGCCACTCAAGGGACAAATGCCCTTCATTAAGGACGGTGAAACCTCATAAATGGGGTGAGGAACTTAAGGAAGGGGGCCTCTGATAACGGAGGCGAAGGCCTCCAAGGGCAGGATTCAAAGCACCCCAAAATCCTCGTCCGAAATGCCATCATACTACTCGTACGCAATGACCTAAATTGTTCTCGTATTCTCTAACTCGAATCTTCGAATTCTGTACCCTCTGGCTACGGCTTACATGCCGATCTCAAACTAAATACATCTCATCTGCGCTGTTTACCTTTCTACCTTTCTCCTAATTCTACTGACTATCCAAAATTCTTTGACTACCTCACTTCTAAAGTGAAATACATTCTATCCCCCTCTCCCTTTGCTGAAATCTCCATTTTAGGAGATTTCAATGTTCACCACCACCTTTGGCTTTCCTCCCATTTCATTAACATCCCTGGTGAACTAGCTGACGACTTTTCTATCCTAATTGACCTAGATCAGATTGTACAGCACCCTACTTGTATCCCCGATCGCCTTGGAGATAGGCCCAACATTTTGGGTATATTTCTTACCTCTCATCCTTCTTACTCTGTGAAACTTTTTTCTCCGTTGGGCTCCTCCGACCACAATCTTACATCTGTTTCCTGTTGTATTCTTCCAATTCGGCCTTTAGAAACTACCAAGAGGAGTCGTCTTTGGCACTTCGGCGCTGCTGACTGGGAGGCCCTCAGGCAGTTCTTCTCTGATTTCCCATGGAATGATTACTGCTTTCGTGGCCGGGGCCCTTCCGAGTCTGCTGAGCGCATCACAGAGGTGATTCTCTCGGGCATATTCATTTCTTCTACTAATGCAAAATAAGTTTGATTTAACTTTACTTGTTCTACTGCTATCCGCAACAGAGAGGAGGCTTTCAGAAGGTACCGTCGCCATTCAACACCTGACTCTCACTCAGCTCATATTTCTGCACGGAATCGCGCAAAGTTTGTTCTTCGACTCGCCAAAAATTCATTCATCCGACAAAAATGTGAAAACCTATCCAATTCTAATTCTTCTCCCTCTTTTTGGCATCTAGCTAAGAACCCCTTCAACAACTTTACTTCCTCTTCTTTCCCTCCTCTTTTCCATTCCGACGGCTCAGTTGCCGTCTTATTTTAATCTTTCATCTACTCAACCGGTCAACTCTGGAACAATCTTCCTCAATCCATCTTTCCCCCTGTATATGATCTCCAATCTTTCAAACGCATAGTGTCTCGGCATCTCGATAACCCTTGAACCTTGGTTTTGGCTCTCTTCTTCTTCTATGGGGGAGGCACTTTTGTAGGCGTTCGCCCTTGACGAACTTCCTACTTAAAAAAAAATTCAACCTTCTTTATACGACTACGAATAAATGCAATTCGATTGTATGATCTTTTCCTGTGTCTTTTTTACACTGGGAGAAGTCCAGCATGCTCTCAAACACACGCTTCTCTCCCTATTCTTCAGACGCGTCCCCCGGGTTGCGGATGTGGGGGATCCCCCTACTGGGAAATCAGCAGGGAAGCCTCGAATACAAGAATAAGTGGCCGTGGACAGCGGAAAAAGAAACACAATGAACTACAACCTAAGAAGGAAAGCCAACGGCGTGAATAGGGGTAATGGTGAAGCAGCCAGAGCCACTTCGCCCGGTCGCACAGGTGTCAAAAGCCGAGTACCATGTGACCGTTATCAGGAGATCGGCAAGCAGGTGAACGGTCTTAACCCTCCGAGCAATACCAGCCATGGAAAAAAGGCCCAAGTCCACACTACTACCCCTCAGTATGGACGAGTTACACAAAATGAGGGGCAACCTCCACAAAGTGACATGACAGGGCTACCCCAGGAAGCCCCCATCTCACCCTACAACAAAAAGAAACGGACTAACTTCACCTACAACCCCAGAGGGGGTACCAGGACACAATGGTCAGTGGAGGAAAAACGAGAAATACTGTGGTGTACCACCTATGCCACAAGTGTGCAGTTCCCGAAAAATGGAACCAGCAAAAGGTGCAGCGAAATGCTAACAAAGAGAGGAGTGTTAGATGGGAGAAGCTAGAAAAAAACCCAGACTGTCGTTCCACAGCATCAGTGCAAACATCAGACTAGGGAAATCAGAGATCACAAAGGATGAAATGAAAAAGATCAAAAGAGAGGTAGAAGAATATGTCCAAAAGGGAAATGAGAACACCATGATCGAGTGGACATGGACACTGGAGAGAAATCTGTACCTGTTATAAAGCCTGTATATAGGGCAGATGATCCCAGAAAAAGAGAACAAGAGCGAACTCCTAAAATGGGCAATTGAAAGGAAGGAGTTCGATGAGAATGACTACATGGTATACAGGTTCCAGAAGCGGTACACAGACCATACAGTAGACCGAAAAAAAGTGATCAGGCAAAAACATCATATCCTAATGACAATCGCAGAAAGAGGAAATGACCATGAGAGGAAACAAAGAGCCACACTACCAACATATGATGAGGCACAGAAAGCAAAAGAAAAGGCAATGTGGGTTGTGCGGAAACAACTGGTAATAACTGCTGACACCCTAAAAGAACTAAGAACGAGCAAAGGGACAGTAGGTAGAGGGAAGAAACAAACCAAAAAAAACAAAGTGGCTGAAACACCAGAAAGCCAAGTGAAACCCTCAATAACAGAAAAAACAAAGGAGACAGCCCCAGGTACCGTAGTGGAAACACCTCCCAGAGACAGTGCAAAAGAAGTGGAGAAGGATGCCTGCCCAGGGCGGGAGGAGGAGGAGGTGGAAGTGGAAATGAACCACAGGCACACAAACATCTTAACACCCCCTCCCTCTCCCCTCCACCTCCCCCAAGTGAACCATAAGATGATGAGGAAGACTCTACATCAAGACCAGGCAATGATAGTGTGGAAGAGATAGAAGAGGAGAGTGAGGAAGAGAAGGAGATGAAAAGAAGGATCCTAATCAACAGAAAAGAAGATGTACACCAGGAACTGAACCACAGAAGACCATTGCCCAAGCTGAGGAACACCTATAAGGTCAGAAAATATATAGGGATAGCAAACAAGGTACTACCTGCAATAACACCCGAGGAGAATAACCTCACAGAATTAAACAGGTTATATCAGGGGTCACCAACCTTTTTTGTGTTCACCGCCCACTTTTATGATTTTTTGAAAATTAAAAAAGCTTATCGCCCACCTTAGATCAAAAAGAATAAATCAACATAATCGATAAAATAAATAATGAAATAAATGTTTAATTACCTTTAATGTGAGCCCACTAGTGGGCGCTACCGCCAGGTTGGTGACCCATGGGTTATATTATGCAACAGCAGTCAGTGTAACAGAGATGGCAGGAGTAAAAACACGCAAGCAGAATAACCAGGAGCAAAACCAGGGAAAGAATGGAAATGAGAGGAAGCCAAGGTGGCAGCAAAGACTAGAGAGCAGAGTAGGTAACCTCAGGAAGGAGATCTCAATATTAACTACCCATATGAGGGGGAGAAATAAGATCTGAACAGGGAAGGAGGAAGGTAAATGTATTAATCCAAAGAGAAAGACTGGACAATCAATGATAGAAAGATCAGACAGAACATTGCCAGGAAAAGGCTAGACCTGTTGGCAAAGACAAAAAGATTGGCAAGAAACAAAATGAGATGTTTGAAGACAACCCAACAAAACTACTTAGAGATTTAAAGAATGCCCAGATAAACGTAGAAAGACCACCTGAAAAAGAACAAGTGGAGCATTTCTGGAAGAACATCTACGAGAACGAAGTCAACCATAATGATGGTTCAAAATGGATTGGGAGCCTTTACAACAGCGAAAAGGTGAGAAACATCTCAGAGATGGACATGGACAGAATAACCGTGAAAGAAGTCGAGGAAAAAATAAAAAGAAGCAGCAACTGGAAAGCACCAGGCCCAGACATGATTAAGAATTTCTGGTTGAAAAAGCTAACATCACTAAATGGAAAACTAACAAGGTGCTTCAACAAGATAGTAACAGCAGAAGAAGAAGCACCAGAATGGTTGACAAAAGGAAAAACAACATTACTACCAAAGTCACATGAAACCCAGAATCCAAGTAAATATAGACCAATAACGTGCTTGCCAACAATCCAATCTACAAAATACTAACAGGAATCATAGCTGACTGGATCTACAGCCATGCAGAAGAAAACAACATCATAAGCCCAGAACAAAAAGGATGCAGCAGAAAAACGTACGGGACAAAAGACCAGCTGTTAATCAAGAGGGCTATATTGGAGAACAGCAGAAAGAAACAGAGAAACCTAAGTATAGCATGGATTGACTACAAAAAGGCGTATGAGAGTGTACCCCACTCCTGGGTGAAGAAAGTATTGAGACTATACAAGATCCACCCTACCATCAGGATCTTCATAGAAACAGCTATGACACGATGGGAAACAGACCTAACTCTTCCATCATAGTAAGGGAACTTTAAAGGTGAACAGTGTGAGAATGAAGAGAGGGATCTACCAGGGAGATTCAATATCCCCTCTTTTGTTTGTACTGGCGCTAAACCCACTCAGCCAACTAATAAACAACCTAAACAAAGGCTACGTAATGAGCCCAAGGGAAAAGAATAGCCAGAAAATATCTCACTTATTTTACATGGATGACCTAAAACTATATGCCCCAAGCAAAAGTGAGCTAACAGAAGAGGTCAGGGAGGTCAAAAAGTTCTCAGATGACATCCAGACGGAGTTTGGTCTTGAGAATGTGCCACTGTCACACTAAAGAAAGGCAAAAGGTGTGAATCAGAAAACATCAGGGTGGACAATATCGTGATAGAAGAACTAGAGCAAGAGGCTAAATATAAATATCTGGGGATGGAGGAATCAGAAACAATGGAAAATGACATCATGAAGGAAAGACTGCGGAAAGAATATTCAAAAAGGATAAAGCTAATCCTAAAATCTCACCTAAACAGTAAAAATAAGATCCTATCCATAAACTTACTGGCGGTACCTGTACTGTCATACAGTTTTGGCATAATGAACTGGACCCAGCAAGAAATCAACAAACTGGATACGATCACCAGAAAATTGCTCCATGCGCATAAGATCATACATAAAAACCAATGCACACCCAGGTTATACCTGCCAAGGAGGGTCGGTGGATTAGGGCTTGCGCTAATTGACCAAGTGCACAAAGCCACAACAATAGGATTAGCACAGTACATAAAGGAAGGAGAAGGAAGGCTAGTCAGATTTGTAAGAGACCATGAACGTGAAAAGCCTCAAACAACATCACTCTCAAAAAAGGCAAATGATTATCTAGTGGATGCTGGCATAGGACCCGAACAGCTTGAAGACATTGCAAATAAACCTCTCGTGGAAAAGAGAAGCACCATCAAAAGAAGGTATAACAAGAAAAGACCAGAAGAAAAGGAGAAGAACTGGGAAGGGCACAAGTTCAGCAAAGTATACAAAGAGGACGTGCTGAACAGAGCATACAGAGAGAGGGATAAAATCGTGGAGTTCCTGGTAAGAGGGGCACTGAGACCAGAAGATGAACGGCTGGTGATGGCAGCACAAGACCAGGCACTACGGACAAACTGGTTTAAAAGGAATATTGAGGGTAGAAATGAAAGTGAGATGTGCAGATTGTGTTCAAAGAGCCAAGAGACTGTGAGTCACATACTATCGGGGTGTGAAATACTCCTGCACAGAGGAAACTATGATACACAGACAGACACAATGCAGTCTGCAAGCTAATCCACTTCAAGCTGCGTAAGAAATATGAAATAAGGCTAGAAACAGAAAAACACTGGGAACATATTCCACAAGGAATAGAAGACAATGACAAAGTGCTGCTCCTATATGATCACGAGATACCAACTGACATCAGGGTATCAGGATGCAGACCAGACATAGTTGTGAGAGAGAAGGAGGGAAACAAGTGCCTCTTGGTGGAAGTAGGAGTCCCAGCAGACTGGAATGTGGCGAACTATGAAAGGGAAAAGGTCTTAAAATACCAGAGACTCAAACACGAAATAAGGAGAATGTGGAATGTGGAACCTGAGATCATCTCAATAGTAGTGGGGGCAACAGGGGCAGTAAAGAAATCCACAGTGGAGTTCCTGAAACAACTGCCCATAAGTATGACATCTGGAGAAGTTGTAGGGGAGATATTACGAGACAGCACCTCTATCTTACGCCTAGTACTAGGCTGTACCTAAAAATTCCCTAGGGTTAAGGTTTAACCCCGGAAGTAAAAAACTCTCCATCTGGAGTAGAAGGGAAAAAACAAAAATAGAAAGAATGCACAGTGCACATTATGGTGGCCCACTTTTCAATTTTTTTTTTAAAGTATAGGTTATCGTAGTTTTTCCCATTATTTGGCACTATACTAGCACATTGTTACCATTTTTACAAAAATTAATCAATATTTAGGGGTCTCGCATCGACCTTGAAATTACGAGTTTTTTTTTTTAAATGCGTACTTTTTAACTTTTTACTGAATCAAGATAAATCATCACGTAGGGATGTTTTCTGAATCCTCTTGATGAGAGAAGTCGTTTGGTGTGCCTGCCAATGTCATACGACTAACGGTTTAAAAGTTGTGCCTGTATACAGGTAATACCAATGTGCTAGTATAGTGCCAAATAATGGGAAAAAAACCACGATCACCTATACTTTTCAAAAAAATCAGCAAATAGCAGACAAATAAGGAAGAAAGAAACAATAACTTAAGCAATCACTTTTGCATTGTATTGACCACTATCACACGTCACTGGCTGCGACGTTGTCCCTCTGTGCTATGTCATCGTGGCGAGTGATGACTTCTTGAAGTCGCCGAGCTCTTTCCGGTTCTTTTCCACCACTTGCAGAAGATCCTGCAGCTGTGCCTCGTCCTTTATGACCGTGTTCGCATAGTCTTGTATCAGTTGGACTCCTCTTTCAGCGACGTCATTGGTGACCTGGAGATTAGAGATCACATCCTTCAGACGACAAAAGTCCTCGTTCTCGTCCCACTTATCAGTTGGCAGGGTGAGCCACGAAGACCCATACATCTTCAGACCTGCAAATAAGAACCAGGAGGACTCGTCGATCAGGTCGGGGAGTAGCGTCATCTCGTCGACTGAGACGTTCTCGTATATGAAGTCTTTGGGTACAGGGAGGTGGGACAGCTTCTCTGCCATCTGTTGCTTCACAGTGCCATCCACCTTGTTGCTGCATAGAGCGAAGATGACGGTCTGAGGCCTCAGATACCAGAAGTGACGCTTCTGCCACCTCGCGGTCCACTGCCCTATACCTCAGAAAACGCTGGTATAGTACCAGGTCATTCAACGGCGCATCAGCTGCTACAGGGGCCGCCAACCAAGCTGGTACGTACAGAAGAGCGATGAACACCACGATCCTGTGCAGTTTGTCGACCAGCTCGGCGTCGAGCTCCAGCTGCCTACTGAACATCAGCAGTTTTGTGTAGTAGATGACCTGAAACAGAATAGGCACCATTGTAAGTAAGACAGGTTTATTGTTACCAATTACTTTGTTTGCGTTATAATGAAATGTTTATCTTTGAATAACATTTAAACTTATCTCTAGATTATTTTTGTTTGAAAATACTAACTTTAGCCATCCATCTTGCGTGGTGGTAGGCTCCTGGGCGCATGAGGTGAATGCCACGGCGTGGTTGTGTCCCGAGTACCAGGAGCGTGATCTCTGCCACTTCCCGGTAACCGTCTCTGAAGAAACCAGAAGCTGTGCTCAGGAAGCTGACCGCCGCGTCCCGGAGTTCTATTAGCCACGTACTTTCCGCCAGATTCTCGACCTGCAGCTTGCAGTAGGTCGAGAGATCGAGCTCGTCCCATCTTCAAAAATAATAAACAAGAAAATTGTGTGAGAAAACTCTGAAGTTCCGGTTTGGCTTGCTATTTTATAAACTAGTGGAATATCATGTGTGTCCTAACTTTACCTTGCACAAAAAATGAACTACCTTCTCTTCAACTGCTGAAACAAAGGATCAGTTGGTGCCGTAGTCCTTCCGAGCAGGGTGACAGCTACTGCCCCCACGATAAGCTCTAGGACGTGATGACGGCATCCCAGCTGGAGTAGCGGTCGCCCGAACATGTTTTCCAGCCGGACAACTGCACCCTGCACCCTCCCCGTGTTGGTGGAAGTGGTGTCGAAGCACAGTCCGATGACGCTCTCCTCACATCCCCAATCTTCGAGAGCATGTATGGTTACCCGCGCCTGCGACAGTCCGGTGCCGTCAGCAACAGCTGGGACTGACAGCAACTTTCCTTCTGTGCAATGAGGAGCCCCGGAGATGAGAATTGCTTGGCGGTGCTCCGCCGTTCCAAGGAAGTTCTGAAACACATGCCATATATTTCAATTTCATGGTTGTAAAGTAACCTATTTTTCTTCACATTCAGTTCGCTTTTTAATTGACATTATGCTTCATGAATCTCATTACTAAATTGATAGCTATGAAAACTTAATCAACTGACCTTGACCATTTTGCCATCCCAGTGGACAACAGTGTGCCTCGGTGGCGTGAAGGAGTCCTTCACAGCCGTCGCCACTTCACGGCGATGTGACACTCTTCCCCGGCGAGCCGTTTCTTTCGAGATGCTGAACTGATTGAGGTCTGCTGGTGGATCCGCCGAACGTGTGATAGCAGCCACAATGCTTACTACCTATGTAGAGAATGGAAAGTGGAAAGGAAACTGTCAAGAATACATGTGGGTTACGGGACACTTTAAAACTGACGCTATCGATGAATACTATACACAATACGCACCTGATTATTGGACATGCGGAAACGATCAGCCACTTCCATGACAGCAGGTGCATTAAGGATGCGGCGAGGAAGAGTGACAGACACACTTGGCTCTTCCGGCAGGGGGAACGCTAGTTCTGTCTCCGACTCTCCTGACATGCCAGTATCATCATTCTCCATGGCCTCATCTCCTGTTTCGTATGCACACTTTGAGGTTTGCGGCTCCTGGCGAGGACGTTTTCTTCCTTCCTGTAGCTTTCTTTTTACAGCGAAAACTTTATCGTTCCCGCTCATCGTTGCCACCCGAGGACCACGTTGATCGAGGTAGAAGTCAATGTCTTCTTTCTTGTCCTTGTCGGACAGCAGTCGATTCTTCTTTATATCTTCGACAGCGTCAGATGCTCCGATATCCCACAGCTTGTCCACACTGTCCGAAAACTTCTGCCGTTTTCCTCCGGCGTCAGTTTCTCGTTTTCTGCTCTTTTGGAGTAAGTGCCACTCTTTCCACAATGCCTCTAGCTTCCGTTCGCAGTTGAGCTTTGTGATTGTTTTAATGCGGGCCATGTTCCAAAACTTTAAGACGTTGTTTACGGTTTCTTTGAATGCGTCTTTCCTGTTAGCAGTGTACTGGATAACACTGAAGAAGTATTGCAAAACCTGCCGTGTTGTTGGCAATTTGCTACCACTGATGGAGGACGACGGTTGGCCAACTAAAAAAATTTCCGATGCCGATCTTAGAGAAGGTAGCGATGTTATTTTCGCCTTTCCTTTTGATGACTCTCTATTTGTAGCTTCAAGAGTTCTTCCAGTTATGGTTGCCATCGATTTGTCCATGACAAAGGATGAGGAACTCAGACAGAATTTCAAAATGTTATGATCTGCAAAAAAGAAATAGGTTAGGTACCTGGCACAGGCATAGTGCATTTTCTAATTACCTATATACATTATACATTCCGCCCGGGTATGGTGACTCATTTTTTTGAAAAGTATAGGTGATCGTGGTTTTTCCCATTATTTGGCACTATACTAGCACATTGGTATTACCTGTATACAGGCACAACCTTTAAGAGGATTCAGAAAACATTCCTACTTAATGATTTATCTTGATTCAGTAAAAAGTTAAAAAGTACGCATTTTTAAAAAAAACTAGTAATTTCAAGGTCGATGCGAGACCCCTAAATATTGATCAATTTTTGTAAAAATGGTACCAATGTGCTAGTATAGTGCCAAATAACGGGAAAAACCACGATCACCTATACTTTTCAAAAAAAATTGAAAAGTGGGCCACCCTAGTGCACATACATGCATCTTAACACTACATAATTTTTTCAAAATTTCCCCCCAGAAAATGGCAATGACTCCAAGGGCCTCGGAGTCACTAGGGAGGGGACCACAAATATCCATACTTCTCTCTCCCCCGTTACCGATACCCAACGCAGACCCGGGCAACGGGGCTGGTTCTTCTACTGCCCATTCGAGATGTTCTGGGCCTCTTCCTGATTCACTTTTCATAAACTTTTGCAACATTCGTGACGTTTCCTCAAATTTTCTATCTGTTTAACATCACCTCTTTTCCACGAAACCTCACCTTCTTTTCTTCACTGAAACTCGGATGACTAGGACGACTGACGGAAACCCCTTTCCTGTAGTCCCCTACATCCTCTATAAAGGTGGATGTTGCGTATATGTACGCAATGACCTAATTTGTTCTCGTATTCCCTAACTCAAATCCTGCGAATTCTGTACCCTCTGGCTAAGGTTTACATGCAAATCTCAAATTATGAGTAAATAGATCTCCGCTCTCATCCTTTCTCCTAATTCTACTGACTATCCAAAATTCTTTGACTACCTCACTTCTAAAGTGGAATGCATTCCATCCCCCTCTTCCTTTGCTGAAATCTCCATTTTAGGAGATTTCAATGTTCATCACCACTTTCGGCTTTTATCCCATTTCACTGACATCCCTAGTTTACAACTTTTCTATCCTGAATGATCTAGAGCAAATTGTACAGAACCCTACTCGTATTCCCGATCGCCTTAGAGATAGGCCTAACATTCTGGATTTATTTCTTACCTCTCATCTTTCTTCTTACTCTGTCAAACTTTTTTCTCCGTTGGACTCCTCCTACCACAATCTTATAACTGTTTCCTGGCCTATCGCTCCAATTCGGCCTCTACATACTCCCAAGAGAAGGAGCCTTTGTCATTTTGGCGCCGTTGATCAGGAGGGCCTTAGACAGTACTTATTTGATTTCCCATAGAATGATTACTGCTTCCGTGTCCGGGGCCCTCCCAGTGTGCTGAGCACATCACAGAGATGATTCTCTCGAACATGAAGGTGGACATTCCATATTCTATTCCTACTACTAATGTAAAAAAAAACCTTGGTATTATTTTGTTCTAATGCAATCCGCAACACCTGACTCTCACTCAGCTCATATTTCTGCACGGAATCGCGCAAAATTTGTTCTTCGACTCGCCAAAAATTCCTTCATCAGACAAAAATGTGACAGCCTATCTAATAGGGTGGAGCGAAAAATACGTTTTTTCTAGTATGAAGTTCTAATAGAGATTAAAAGTTGCATTTAGTGGACGACATATGCCTGCCAAAATATGAGTTAATTTGTTTTACATTTTCAGCTGCCACCAGGGGGCTAAATTTAACACAATTTTGTGTAAAAAGGAAAAAATGCTTCTATTTTAGGTTTGTCAAACTATTATAACATTTTATCTTAGAATTATCTAATAGTTTGATTAAGATTCTTAAATGATAGGAATTCGTTTTGTAAAAATGCCTTTTCATATGCTTAATATCTTCAGCTGCCACAAGAGAGCTGAAGTTAACACAATGTAGAGTAACTGAGTCATGTTGAGACTACACTGAATGTTGTGGGGGAGGGTTTGGGGAGGGTTGTGGGGGAGGGTTTTGGTGTGAAGGAATTTCTTTCTGTGAGTCATTAGAACAGTGTGTTAACACTTGTCTTCTTAGGTAGTAGGCCTAGTCGCTCAGTTGAGCGGAGAGTTTTTTAATATGATCGGAATATTATAAAACTTTATTTTAAAGTGATTTATATAGAGATAATATTGATTTTATTATAAAATGCTTGTTATAATGTATTATATAATTTTAGTTTATTTATATAATATATTATATATTCATATAATATATTTTATATACTTATAAAATATATTATATATATTAATTATATAATGTTTTGATGTTACACGATATTTTGTGATTGTGAATTTTTCTTAAAAATATTATGGCATCAAATACTAAATATAAACATTTCACTAGAGAACATATGAAGTGTGCCATATTTGAAGTACCTTGTGAGATGAGTGATATGCAACTACCAACTTATAACTGCATTATGAAAGATTACCTGTTCACAAAACATTTAGTGAAGGAGCAGATGGATAACAAGGAGCCTTCATTTTCTGAAATAGCAGAGGCAGTTTCCAAAAAGGTAGAAAATATTTGGAAGAAGGCCTCTTTGCCAATAGTTTCACATACACGCGTTTTACAGATGATGCGAGTGTACCATGATAAATACAGGTCCTTATTAAAGCCATACAAGTCACGCAAGGATCAGCCTAAGTACAAAAATCAGCTTGAAGAATTTGAAAACTCTTCAAAATGCACTTTGTTTGACATCTGCACCTGCAAATGTAAGGAGTTTAGGAGATGCTCATGTGAAAAGAGTAAGAAAGTCCCTCCAAAAGAGCGGGATTTTTTAAATGACCCGAACACGCAGAATAATGGTGATAGGAAGCATTGACATAGCACACACAAGACGATTACAAGCAAGAGAACATCGAAAGGAAATGGAAAAAGCACGTCTGGAATCCTCACAAACAACTAGTGCTGCTATAACCAATACGTCCAACTTACAAATCGAAACAGAGACAAGTGAACTTCAACAACTAGAAGAGATATCTGAAGATAATGAGGAAGATACAACCTCGACTCAATATGTAATATCAGAACAACAGATGCGTGAGCCACTGCCTTCATTAGCAATTACTTGTGATAGATTTAAAATGTCGGACAGAGCTGGGGCTGCTATTGCTTCTGCAGTATTGGCAGATCTTAAAATTGTTACTCCCGAAGACAAAGGGAATATTATAGACAGAAGTAAGCTAAGACGTGAAAGACAAAAACAGAGAAAGGAACTACAACAGATAGGAGAGCCAAAAACCATGCGGGGATTATACTTTGATGGCAGAAAGGATAAAACAATGATTCAAGTCCAGGAGAGTGATGGCTCTAACCACCAAAGAACCAAACGCGAAGAGCATATCAGCATAATATCTGAACCACACTCTCTGTACTTTGCACATGTGACACCTTCCAGTGGCAAAGCTAAATACATTTGCACAGCGCTAGTGAATTGCTTGAAAGAAAGGAATGTTGATATAGGGAACATCGTTGCAGTTGGCTGTGATTCGACAGTGGTTAACACTGGTAGTATTGGAGGCACAATAAGATTACTGGAAGAAGCCTTTAATAAGCCATTGCAGTGGCTGATATGCCTTTTACACCTTAATGAACTTCCATTGCGCCATCTGTTTCATCACTTGGATGGTACCACTACTGGACCAAGAGCATTTTCAGGAGAAATTGGCCGAGCACTTTCAGACTGTGAAAAGCTTCCCATAGTTAACTTCAAACCCATTGAAATTCAAGAGGACATGTGTGAAGTTGATGTAGAAGACATAAGTACTGACCAGAAATACCTTCTTGAAATTCACAAGGCTATATCAAGTGGAACATTCTCAAAGAGTCTTAGTCATAAGAGTCCAGGCAATATATCACATTCAAGGTGGCTCACCACAGCAAACAGGACTCTGCGGTTATATGCAAGCACAGAGAATCCTTCAGGCAATTTACAAGAATTAGCTACTTTCATTGTTAGGGTATACGCACCAATGTGGTTTCAGATAAAGCGTAAACCATTATGCCAATATGGTGCTAAACATATGTGGCATATGATTGCAAGGAGCCGGTATCTCCGTGAAGAGCTTAGGAGAGTACATGACTCAGTCATTCAGCGAAATGCATATTACGCAAATCAAGAAAACATTCTCATTGCAATGATAGCTGATGAAAGGGAGCATGTGCGTCAGTTGGGATTTAGGCGTATCATAAAAGCAAGGGCATGCATTCAAGAAACAGATGTTATCAGGTATTTTAAGGTGCCAGAAATAAATTTTTATGCCAAAGACTATACAGATCTCATTATGTGGCAAGATTTTCAGATAGCAGAACCACCGATAACCAAAGGAGTTTCTCTTGATGACATTGAATCATGCATCAAACATGGTACTACTCTTCATTCAGAATTATTTCAGTTTCCATGTCATACACAAGCCGTAGAGAGATGCGTCAAGCTCGTTACAGACGCTGCTGGATCAGTCTGCGGACCTACAAACAGAGACGGTTGGATTCGTGCTACATTAGAATCAAGGAAAAAACAGCCAAAATTTGACACAAAAGCAAATTACTAAATAGTCTTCAGCAAGAACCCTTTCTAGAGGGAGATTGGTTGGGGAAAGGGTGGTAACTCCGCTAAGGCACGAAATAACGTTTCTTAACTGTCTCAAGCCAGTATAAAGGAGGAGAGACATCCTAATTTATTACTGTTCCCTTTTTCAAGTAAATACAGAATCATACTTAATTGTCATTTTTAAGTTAACTTCAGCCCTCTTGTGGCAGCTGAAGATATTAAGCATATGAAAAGGCATTTTTACAAAACGAATTCTTATCATTTACGAATCTTAATCAATCTGTTAGATAATTCTGAGATAAAATTTTATAATAGTTTGATAAACCTAAAATAGAAGCATTTTTTTCCTTTTTACCCAAAATTGTGTTAACTTTAGCCCCCTGGTGGCAGCGGAAAATATTAAACAAATGAACTCATATTTTGGCAGGTATATATCGTCCACTAAATGCAACTTTTAATCACTATTAGAACTTCATACTAGAAAAAAAGTATTTTTCGCTCCACCCTACTATCTAACTCCAAATCTTCTCGCTCTTTCTGGTACCTAACCAAAAACCTCTCCAACAACTTTCCTGCTTCTTCTTTCCTTCTTCTTTTTCATTCGGACAGCTCAGTTGCTGTCTCTTCTCGCGATAAAGCTGAACCGTTCACTCGAACTTACCTCCAATTCAAACCTGGATGATTCCAGTGCTCTTATTCGATCTACTCCCTCTAACTTAATTATGTCTAAAATTAGAATCTCTTGCAAAGATGCTCCTTCTGCCCTATCTGGGCTGAGCTCAATGGTTCTGATGATGTCCCTCCTGTTGTTCTCGAGAACTGTGCTTCTGCGCTGACACCCTGCCCAGGCAAACTCTTTCGTCTTTCTCTTTCATCTGGTACTTTTCATTATTGTTGGGAGTTCGCTTTCATTCAGCCTGTCCCAAAGAAGGGTGACAGCTGTCAACTCTCCAACTATCGTCCAACTGCTTTGATTTCTAGCCTTTCTAAAGTTTTTGAACCTATACTTTATAAGAAGATTCTTAAACACCTCTCTTCTCACAATCTTCTTTCAGATCATCAATATGAGTTCCGCAAGAGAATTGTACTACACATAATCAAAAGCTCTACTCTGGCACAAATTTTTAACTTCCAAACTGCCCTCCTTCGGTTTCTATCCTTTTACTTATGCCTTCATCTCTAATTTCCTTTCCGACCGATCTATAGCTGCGGTTGTAGATTGCCGTTGTTCTTCTCTTCAAGCTATTAACAGTGGTTTTCCTCAGGGTTCAGCCCTGTCACCCACTCTTTTCCTTTTATTTATCAATGATCTATTAACCCTTTCATACCCAAATTAAGTCGAAAAGTAAAAAAAAAAATTGGGATATAAAAATCGTTTAATTGGACCCAAAATAACTGAAAAATATATTTTACAAAGTTTTATTGTTCATAATTAATAAAATACGAAATGTGTTAAATTTCACACATTGGGAACTGGAAGGTCTAAAATTGCTTCCAAATTTAACGATGAAAATTTCACACACTGGGCATTAAAGGGTTAACCCTTTAGCACACAGTGTTAACGTTACTGATTTTGTTCTGGCTAACGCCAGATGATTTTATTCAGTCTCGGGAAAGACCTCTGTGCAGTGAAGGGTTAAGTCACACTTCCTGTCCTATCCACTTCTATGCGAATGATTCCGCTCTCCATTTCTCCACTGCTTCACAAAGCGTTCCTCTCAACATTCACTCCTTACTTCGCGTAGGACGGCTATGGTGCATCTGATCTCTGGTCTTTCTATCATCTCTGATTGGAGTAGAGAAAACCTTGTGGTTTTAAATGCCTCAAAACCTCAGTGTCTTCCCCTGTCTACTCGTCACAATATTCCAAACAACTATTCCCTTACCTTCAACAATACACAACTCAATCCTTCCTCTACTCTCAGCATTCTTTGGGAGTCCTTTTTCTTTCCTGGAAAGATTACATATACTCTCTTTCGAAAACAGCTACTAAGAAGTTAAGAGTGCTGTACCAGTCCCGCAATTTCTTCACCCCCACTCAGTTGCTGTCTCTGTACAGGTGTCTTATCCGCCCCTATATGAAGTATACTTCTCAGGTGTGGGGTAGGTGATCCCACACAGCTCTACTTGACCGGGTGGAATAAAAGGCTTTCTGTCCCAGCAATTGCACTCCTCTTATTCACTGTCTTCAATCCCTCTCCCTCTTCGCCGCAATGTTACTTCACTCTCTCTTTACTATCGCTATTATAACGGACAGTACTCGTCTGAACTCTCTAACTGCAAGCCAACGTAAGGGTTAATCACTATTTTCAATCTTTCAGCTACTTATCTCTGGAACAATCTTCCTCAATCCATCTCTCCCACTGTCTATGACTCACAATCTTTCAAACGCAGAGTGTCCAGGTACCTCGAAAACCCTGGACCGTTATTTTGATTCTCATCTTACTCGAGGAGAGGGGAGGCGTTTTTACAGGCATTTTTTTCCTGCATAAAAAATAATAATAATAATTCACTGTTCAACAAATTTGAACTTTTCCTTAATTTCTCAAATGAAATCTGGTGATTCTTATAGATTTTTTGACTTTAATTACGAAAATGACCATGAAATTTTGCTATCTCGTCATGTTTTTGAGAAATAACTTTTTTTTCGAATGTAATAATCTAACCACAAGGACAATTAAAATGGTTTTTTTATTTACTTAAAATCTTTTTCTTGATAATTTTCGCTTGTAAGTGGCATCTGAGCTTCCCTTATTAGCGTCCAGCAGTAATCAGCCAGCATGTTTCGACTCCACTTTCCCAGGTATCGTTTCTCCATCGCAGAAATGTTCTGATGACTCGTCATGTTTTTGAGAAATAACTTTTTTTTCGAATGCAATAATCTAACCACAAGGACAATTAAAATGGGTTTTTTTATTTACTTAAAATGTTTTTCTTGATAATTTTCGCTTGTAAGTGGCATCTGAGCTTCCCTTATTAGCGTCCAGCGGTAATCAGCCAGCATGTTTGGACTCCACTTTCCCAGGTATCATTTCTCCATCGCAGAAATGTCCTGATGAAACCGCTCTCCATGTTCATCGCTGACATCTCCAAAGTTTGGCGGGAAAAATCCAAGTGCGAATGCAGAAAATGAATTTTTAAATTCACATTCCATCCCAATGATCTGTAAGCTTGGGAAAGTTCATCAACCAATTCTGCAAAGTTGGGCGATTTTTGGTTGCCTAAGAAATTCTGGTTCACTGCTTTGAAAGCATTCCAAGCTGTTTTTTCAGTTTCACTCAGTACTTCATCAAAGGCACCATCTTTCATTAACTCGTTTATTTGTGGACCAACGAAAATTCCCTCTTTTATTTTGCCATCACTAATCAGATGAAATGTTTGTTTCGCGTATTGGAATCCATCTCCTGCTCTCTCCATTGTCTTAACAAAATTTTTCATCAATCCTAGTTTGATGTGTAAAGGTGTCGAGTAAACTTTTTCAGGATCCACCAATTTATGCCACGCAACATTTTTTTTATCCAGGAGTAAAAGATTGACGAGGTGGACAGTTCTTAACAGTATAGTGAGAATTCTTTACTCTGCTGTCCCATTCACAAAGAAAATAGCAATATTTTGTATGTCCAAACTGTAAATCAAGAAGCGGCCCAATGACTCTGAGATCACCACAGATATGCCAGTTGTATCTTTTGTAATTTATTTCATTCAAGAAAAATTCCATATTTTCATACAACTTTTTCAGATGGACGGCATGTCCGATATGAACTGAAGGATAGATATTTCCATTATGTAACAGTACAGCCTTCAAACTAAGTTTTGACGAATCGATTAAAAGTCGCAATTCTGAAGGTTTATGCTCGTGTCCTATGGCCATCATCAAACTATCGATGTCATTACAAAAAGAAAGATCACCAGTCAAAGTAAAGAATTTCGATATACTTTTTTTTTTGGTGTTTGCGAAAAACGGATATATTGGTATCGTTTGCAAGCAAGTTCCATCCTTGTAATCTGAACCCTAAAAGTTCTGCTTGATTTTTCGATAAATTCAAATCTCGAACCAGATCATTAAGCTCAGGTTGAATTACCAAGTGAACCTCTTTTTCTTGAGTTCGTCGATACTCTTCATTCTTATTTGACAATTCCATAGGCTCATTTTCAGCAGGTTCATCATCATCATCTAAGCTTCACGATCCAGGGTGCTTAAGAACTGGTAGAGTTTCATAATAACTAAACTGGTCGTATTGCGGGAGGCAGATTCGGGTATTCAATTTTTTTCTTATTTTTCGAGGAAAAACCACTGACCTTAGTTATACAAAATTAACAGTCTTTGATGTGATCTTTTTGCTCTCTCCAAATCATGGGGACTGCAAATGGCATAGAGGTACTCGTACCTTTTAACCAACCCCTGAAGGTCACAGCACAATGCACAGCATATATGGAGAACCCAAACTTTATCTTGATCCCCGATTTTCCTGTCAAAGTAGAGCTCATAAGCTTTTTTAATTGTGGGAGTGATGTTTCTTTTGTGATCTTGTATCACGTAATCACCGCACACATAACAGAAACTGTTAGGATTGTTCACAAATTTACGCGACATTTCAAATTATCCTTTTCTCCTTCAAGGCGCTATTTTGTGTAACACATGCACAATTAAATGATTAGTTAAATGGAAAAAATGCCATAAAATCAAACTTCACTGCACGTGAACAGACCCGCACCATGAAGCAGCTTGCGGCACACTCAATGACTTATAACTGCAAGTAGCCCTCTGTGACAGATAACAGGAGGAAAAATGACATGTTACGACAGGTATGAACGTGTCAGGAGCAGAAATTACATCATCTTACATTAGCTAAAACATTTTCTGCTGGGGTACTCTTAGCTTTGGGATAGATACATTTTTAATAATTTGTTCAATTTATGACCTATATAAAAATGTGGTCAAGAATTGAACACCAAATTTCTCGAACGCCTGACGTTTTTAGCAAAATTTCGTTATCATTTTAGTAATTAGAGATGAATAATGCAAAGGAAACAACTGCTATCATCTGAGAAAAAAAATGTTGTTGAACAGTGTAATCAGACAAGTGGGCCAGAAACTGGCACAGTGCTCAGGCCAAACTAATACGTCCAGTTGCGCAAACTCCTGGATTATTATTAACAGCATCATCGGGATTCGAACTCCCAATCTCAGTGCCTTCATTTTGCTTTTGGGAAAACGGAGTAACACTGAGCTGGTGAGTACAAGTAATACTCGTTACTTGTATTCGTATTAGATACTCGTGAAACTTGAGTACTCTATGTTCGTTGTGATCCAGGGTGCTTAAGAACTGGTAGAGTTTCACAATAACTAAACTGGTCGTATTGCGGGAGGCAGATTCGGGTATTCAATTTTTTTCTTATTTTTCGAGAGAGAGAGAGAGAGAGAGAGAGAGAGAGAGAGAGAGAGAGAGCTAAGTCAGATAAATCAGTAACAGAAAAAGTATTTTAGATAATGTCATGCATTAATCTCATGTGATTTAAGATAATTTTCAAACTGTCTCAATATGGCTTTTGAGTGTGTAAGCGTGTATCTTTAGACATTAAATTTCTTTGAATCATGCTCTGTTTTCAGAGATAGCGTTGCTCTTCAAAGTTTAGCATATAATTATTTATATGAGCAGTTATGTCTCTTCCGAAGAGCATCGTCTGTTGGATCTGTCAGACAATGTACGATGAATAGGAGTTTTTAAAAAATAGTTCAGACATTATGTCAGATGCATTTTATTAAATGTGTATTCGTGATCAAATATTAATTGCAAGGCAGTATATCAAACAGTCTTCCGTATATATACGTAAATATAGGATAATTTAAAAATACATCCTTTATAAAAGAATAATTTATTATAATCTGCGCGTGTTTAAATGTACGTACAGTATATATATTTTTTTAAATTCTGGACTATTTATTTTATTTAATTTGGCCCTTATGCTTCAGGCTTTATTGGCAGAGTACAGCAGAGTACAACATAGTAACAAGAAAGTCTTCCCCTTCCTTGACACAAAAAATGAAATAAATTAAAACTTCTGTAAAGCATTCACACCAATAATTTTAGGCAAAGAGGATAAATGGCTTAAGAAAATTCTATTTTGTATAGGTAGTAACAATAACACTTGCGAACAAATTATTTCATTATAACTTATTAAATACCAGCGAAATACTCATTACAATTTTAAATTCATTCTAGTGCTTAACCGTTTACTTTATATATTTATCAAAGGTGTGAAAAACCCTTCAATAGCGTTTCTATGTTATACAAACCCTGCTATCATCAGATTGCAAGTCGTAATTAAGCCTTTAGAATTCAGTGTCTGACAGAATCACAATCGTTGCAAAAGCTTATGTTCAGTGTATAGTATATTAGGGATATCCATTTAATGGTAAAATTTTAATTCTGTAAAGATTATATTAAATTTATTTCAACAAAGATTATAGCAAGATTATCTCATTTTAATTACAGTGTACGAAAAATACAGTGTGGACTAGCGGAGCCACCTGGCGTTGCCCGGGTGGAAGTTTAACGCTATATATATATATATGCCCGGTTAGGTTAACTGAATGCCCGGTTAGGTTAACTGAATGCCCGGTTAGGTCAACTGAATGCCCGATTATATTAAGTGAATGCTCGGTTAGGTTAATTGTATGCCCTTGACGATTGGTTAGGTTAAGTCGTGATATTTTCGCTACTTTTAACGAAAATACAGTATCACGACTTAACCTAACCAATAGTTGAGGGAGTACAGTTGATCTAACCGGGCGTTCAATAATTTTAACGTAGGTCTCGATATATATATGACATCGGAGGCCGACGCCACATAGCCTATATATGTATAGATATCAATCTATAATGGCCAATTATGTAGCCAGTTTGATGCGTAAATCGGTACTATAAGGAATGATGATAATTACGATTAACTGATAATATTATGAGTGGTTGTTATTAATAAATGTTGAGGCCGAGGTCACCAGATCTTTTAGATCAAAGAATGTTATTAATTAAGTTATTAATTAGGTTGATTGATAGATTGAGTTTTCTTCCTTTGTTACACAAAATAAATGATTTATGAATGAGAGAAACATGTCGTTTACAGTTGCAATAATGTATACACTTGAATTAATGCTTTCAAAATATAATAATGGCTTGACATTTATAACGCGCCAGGTAATGATTAGTTTTTATATGAAGTTAGGTGAATGACACTGGGCCAATGGGGCCCCGACGAATGTTGTTTACATTGCGATGGTTTGCGTGTCACTGAAGTTGTCTGAGAGAGAGGATTCCCGCTCTGTGACGTTATCTTCGTCATGCTTGTGTGACGTCATCTTGGTCGTGTTTGTGTTGACGAAGATATCGCTAATTGTGTTGATGGAATATTGCTAAGGTGTTTGCAAAACGTCTCTGCCACTTCAGTTGGTCACTACATATGTATATATATATACACGAGGGCCACTCAATATATTTTGCCCCACCTTTTTTTTTTCTTTCCAAGTTTCCTTGTAAGTTCCAGAAATTTTGTACACAAGTAGTTTACATACCTTTTTTACAGTTTTTATTTTTCCACATAGTCTCCATCCTTTTCTACGGCTTTTCTCCACCTCGAAACAAGGGCATTTGTTCCTTGCTGGAAAAAGTCCGCTGGGTTCCGCTCGAGCTATCTCTTAACTTCCTGAACAACCTCATCGTCACTCTGAAACTTTCTTCCACGAAAAGCATCCTTCATTGGCCCAAACAAATGGAAGTCTGAAGGTGCTAGATCCGGGCTGTATGGAGGGTGGGGTAACACAGTCAAGCGCATTTTTGTGATGGCCTGTCTTGTTTGCAAACTGTTGTGTGGTGTTGCGTTATCGTGCAAAAGAAGGACGTCTTCCAGTTTTGTCTCCGGTCGAACTCGCTTTATACGTCTCTGGAGTCTCTGTAGGGTAGCCATATGCCTTTGAGGTGATTGTTTGTCCTTTCTTCATAATGTCCACCAGAATCACCCCTTTCATGTCCCAGAAGATGGTGGCCATAACCTTTATTGCAGAGGGAGCCATTTTGAACTTTTTCTTGCGTGGGGAGTCTGCGTGATGCCACTCCATGGATTGGCGCTTTGTTTCAGGTTCAAAGTAGTGTACCCAAGTCTCATCCCATAACAATTCGTGAAAGGAAGTAATCCCCTTCTGTCTCGTATTGAACCAATGACTCAGAAGCAATTTCTTTCCCTTGGGCTTTGTGATCTTCAGTCAGTTGGCGAGGAGCAAACCGTGAACACACTTTTGAGTATCCCAGTTGCTGAATTATCGTATTCACACTTCTTTCACTAATTCCTAGCTCCAGTGATAGCTCCTTGTATGTGACGCGCCGATTTGATCGAATGACGCTGTTAGCACGTTGCAGAGTGTGAGATGTGACAGCCGATGCCGGGCGACAACTGCGTGGCTCATCATCTAAGCTGACTCTCCCTCTCTCCGATGATCTCACACATTTAGACCAGCGTCCAACTGTGCTTTGATCAACAACAGCATCTCCGTAAACGTTTTGTAGACGTTTGTGAATATTTCCATCTGTTTCCTTCTCTGCAGTTAAGAACTTGATAACAGCTTTCTGTTTACGACGCAGATCACTGTCCGACGCCATTTTTGAAACTGCGTTAACCATCGGTTTTATACAAGGAGGGGAGGTTCAAACTGGAAAAATCCGGTTATGTGAAGCACAGAAAGTTCAAACTTACAGCCCAAAAGACATTTCAGCCCCATGGCCTATTATTTAGCTAAGAAAAAAGGGTGGGGCAAAATATATTGAGTGCTCCTATTATATATATATATATATATATATATGACCTCGGAGGCAGACGCCACATAACTTGTTCTTATATATATATATATATATATATATATATGTAAAGAACGACGCTTGTGTAGAAGAGCGTTCCGCACAAGATGAGGAGGGAGAACGAACAAATGAAAAATGAGGTACCACCCGGGAATCGAACCCGGGATCATCCGATTGCCGGTCAGATATGCTATCCACTACACCATGGACCTCGATCAATCAGAAGTCGTAATTCTCCTACATACGAGCAGAAACCAAGGGCATTGGTTTCTGCTCGTATGTGGGAGAATTACGACTTCTGATTGATCGAGGTCCATGGTGTAGTGGATAGCAAATCTGACTGGCAATCGGATGATCCCGGGTTCAATTCCCGGGTGGTACCTCATTTTTCATTTGTTCGTTCTCCCTCCTCATCTTGTGCGAAACGCTCTTCTACACAAGCGTCGTTCTTTACATTAATTATACTGTGTGTTGTTTGCAGTTAAAAAAAAAAATTATATATATATGTTACACCCAAACATCGAAATCGCTCAATGAACGAAAAAAAAACAGCCACAACACGTTGTGGATGCATCTAAGTGACCACACACCGATGTTAGATATTTTTTCGCTTCATGGCCGTTCTCAAACAACCGCAACACGTTGTGGACGATTCAGATATGACGATATAAATGAAATGATATAAACACGACGTATATTTATCGACGTATTCACCGATTAAAAAGCAAAGTTAAACAGATATCCTAGAAAAAAGATAAAGTCCCTTAAAAAATGATTATCAATAATTTTCCCTTAGGTTTCGATTAATTTTAAGCAACTTTAGAATGAAATAAATGTAAAAATTAACCAACTGGTTAGGTTAACTGAATGCCCTGTTAGGTCAAGTGAATGCCCGGTTAGGTTAATTGTAGGCCCTTGACGATTGGTTAGGTTAAGCCGTAATATTTTCGTTAGTTTTAACGAAAATATCACGACTTAACCTTCCCAATCGTCAAGGGCGTACAGTTGACCTAACCGGGCATTTAATTAACCTAACCTGGCATTCAATAATTTTCAAATCGTCCACAACGCGTTGTGGTTGTTTGAGAACGGCCATGAAGCGAAAAAATATCTAATATCGGTGTGTGGTCACTTAGGTGCATCCACAACGCGTTGTGGCTGTTTTTTTCGCTCACTGAGCGTTTTCGATGTTTGGGTGTAACATATATATATATATATTAAAGCTCCGCCCATTTTATGACGTGTCAATGATGTCACTATCTTTCAACCAAACCGGAATACAGAGGCCTCCGGCGGCTTCAGATGTCCTCGGAGACCGACTTCACATAGCCTATGTTCTTTCACGGCCTCAGTTACCCCTGTCCCCCAAGTTTCATCCAAATCTATCCAGTGGTTTGGCCGGCCATAAGAGACAAAGAAAGAAAGAAAGAAAGAAAAAAAGAAAAAAGTTTGCAGTTCGCAATTCGACCGCCAGAATTATTATTAGATAATTATACTATATTGCTTTCATACAAAAAATTAAAGAGATATCTTTTTCATTATTTATTTAAATATTAAACCATTTTTGTTGTTTACTTAGAAAAAAAGAATACAACTTACATAAATTTTAAAAATATTTTTCCATATTTTTATGTGCAGCTTAGATATGACATTATTATATTCACGGTATTCTAATCTGAATATTTCGTTGGAAGCACGGAAGCTTTTTAGGCATATAAATGGGATTCAGCTTAAGTAATAATAATAATAATAATAATAATAATAATAAAATAATAATAGTTTAATTAGTTAATTAAAAGTTAATTATATTCATTCGAATAGTTAGCGTTTTTTCAATTAATATTGATCACATTCTCTAATATTTATGGCAGTGAGCAAGTTAAGTGAGAGCATATTTATGGACGACACCGTAAGCTATGAAATGTTTTACAGTTCTGAAGTCTTGAGTATGCCGTTCTTGAACCATAATTTCTCATAGATTTACAGCTACATGGATTCGAATTTAGGAATTTTGCAGGTAAGATGCAAACAGTTTTTGAATATTCTAAAAACCTACTGGTCGAGATTTATGAAGAGGATGGTTGTCTTTTACAAATTCTACGTTCGGCAGGAGACAGCGAGTGCGGGAACTCCCGTTTCTCCTGTCACTGTCCTCCTTAGCTGATCTTTTTCCGTGTCTCATTTACCTTGTGAGCAGTCCAGCATGCTCTCAAACACAAACTTCTCCCTCTATTCCTCACTACACATACATACATCTTACCCGCTACACAATTTTTTCAAACTTAAAAACAAAACAAAATGACATTGTTTTTAATAGCCTCGGAGTCCGATGAGGGGAACTATGTAATGCCCCCACTTCTGGCTCCCAGCTGCAGGTAGTGGGAACGCAATCCAGAGCAGCGGGTCTGGTTCTACTACTGCCCATTCGAGATGTCCTAGACATCTGCAACTGCAACATTTGTGGGCTTTCCTGAAATTTCCACTCTGTTGAACTCTTCCTGTGCTCCTCTAATCTTCACCTCCACTTCCCACTGAAACCCAGTTTTCTGAGACGACTGACGGCAACCCCTTTTCTGTACCCTCCTACTTTCTCTATACTCAGTTTCATTCCAAAGTAGGATGTTGCGTATATATGCGTAACGACCTACTGTAACTTACGCTCGTATTCTCGAACTTGAACCCTTCGAATTCTACACGTTCTGGCTACGGTTTACATGAAATTTCAAAGTATATCTGCGCTGTCTACTTTTCTCCTAATTCTACTGAATATCCAAAACTCTTTGACTACCTCACTTTCAAAGTGGAATACATTCTATCCCACTTTCCTTTCGCTGACATCTCCATTTCGGAAAACTTCAATGTTCACCACCAACTTTGGCTTTCCTCCCATTTCACTAACATCCCTGGTGAATAAGCTTACAACTTCTCTGCTCCGACCACAATCTTATATTTGTTTCCTGTCCTATCACTCTAGTTCGGTCTTTGGATCCACCCAAGAGGAAGCTCCTTTGGCACTTTGGCGTCGCCGATTGGGAGGCCCTTAGGTAGCATTTCTTTGATTTCCCATGGAATGATTACTGCTTTCGTGGCTGGGCCGTCTCCAAGTGTGCTGAGCGCATCACAAAGGTTACTGTTTCGGGCATAGAGGCGTACATTCCATATTGTTTTCCTACTATTCATGAAAAAAAATTGATTTCATTTTGCTTCTTCTAATGCGAACCACAACAGAAATGAGGCTTTCAGAAGGTACCGCTGCCATCCAACTCCTAACTCTCACTCATTTAATATTTCTGCCTGGAATCGTGAAAAATCTGTGCTTCACGGTAGATGGCTATGGTGCACCTGACCTCTGTTCTTTCTACTATTTCTGAATGGGGCAGAGAAAACCTTGTAACTTTCAGTGCCTCAAAAACCCAGTTCCTTCATTTGTCTACTCGTCACAATCTTCCACACAACTATCCTCTTATCTTCGACAATACTCAACTCACTCCTTCCTCTTCTCTTAACATTGTTGTTGTTTCCTCTTCTGACAATCTTCCCTGGAAAGATTACATATACTCTCTTTCTAAAACAGGGTCTTAGAGTTTAGGTGTGCTGTATAGTTGCTGTCTCTATATAGCGGTTTTGTCCACTCCTCTATGGAGTACGCTTCCCATATAGTGTGGCTCAACCCAAAGAGCTCTACTTGACTGGGTGGGATCAAAGATTTTATGTCTCTTCAATTCCCTGCATCTTAATGACTGTGTGGAATCCCTCTCTCTTCGCTGCAATGTTGCCTCACTCTCTCTTTACTATCCCTATTATAACGGACACTACTTTTCAGAACTCTGTAACTGCATGCCTCCTCCTTTCGGAAAACTTGCAGTACCAGAGTTTCGGCATATTCTCATTCTTTTTCTGTACAGTTCTCTAACGTAGTGGTTCCCAAACCACACTTGAGTGCCCTAGATGTGTCCAAGGGGTGCCTTGGTAGCCCTGTTCAAAAATCAACTTTTTCTTATTTTCATAGGTTTCTGTACTTTTTCCCATGCTTTTTGACCTGAAAAGGCCGAACATCACAACCATTTTGACCTAGGTTGTTGGGAAGCATTGCCGCATGGAGCTTTAAGTTTTCTGCCTTGAAATCGGCCAAAAGCACCAGTTCCGGGGTCCCTTGAATCATGTTTTGCACTATAACTTTTTATCTAAACAAGATAGAGCAACAAAATAGGCACCAAATTAAAGTGTTTTTAATCCTCTTTCTAACTTATACAATTATGATAGTCTTGGAACAAGAAATGGCACATTGGTACATACAAAGTTTTAAGAAATATCACAAAATTCGTTTTCTCACACTCAAGGCAGACAAGGCGCCTTATTCATGACACAAATTTGAGATTAACATTTTGTCACAAGTCTAATCGATCAAGAAGTGAAAGCATTACATGATGATTAATTTCATAATGACATTTACACAGTCAGTTGTTGAGAGTTTGTTTCTTGAAGCTGTCAAAGCGGCGTCTGTTGAACTCCACAGCTTGAAGGAGATAGTCCCTTTGCTTGGCATCTGTTGTTATGACATTTGCAAAGTCGCTCATCATCTTGACACCACGTTCAGCAATGTCATTCACCGCTTTCAGATTCTTAACATAGTCCAACGCTTTTCTGTAGTCCTCATTCTGTGGCCAAGACGTGACAGGTTCCAGAAGCCACTCAGATCCAATGTTCAGTGTGTCCAGCAGGAAATGTGATTCTGGGCCAATGAGATCAACCAGGGTGGTCTTAGCTGTGACTCTCTGGAATAGAGGCTTTCCTGTTCTGAAGCTGTCTGGCTTCTCAGTGGCATGTAACTGGGCAGCAATGTCGTGCTTCAATGTGTCACTCAATCTACTGCTGAACAGGGCAAATGGCACGACTTCCTGCGTCAGGTACCACTTGTGGTTTTCCATCTTATTAAGTACTGCATCAGCAAGCTCTGGATCAGTTTTCTTGTACTTCAACATGTCCTGGATTAGACTTAGATCATTCACGGGAGCATCTGCAGCAGACATTGACATCATCCATACAGGAGTGTAGAACAGCGCAAGGAAGGTGTTGAGTCTTTCCAGCTTTGATACAGTGTCTTCGTCGTACTCAAGTTGATCTGCAAACATCAGCATTTTCATGGAGTACAGGTTTCTGGCCATCCATCTGGCATGATGAATGGCGCCTGGTCGACTCCAGTGAATACCTCGAGGAGGCGTTCCTCCAAGAACAATGACTGTCAGTTCAGCCATTTCCCTGTAGTCGGCTCTTGGAAGCCTTTCTGCTGTTAGAATGTCTTGGAGTATTTCTTCACTGTTCTTCTTCTTTTCCTTCAGCCATTTGCTGTTGATAGCCAGCATCTTTGGGTTTTCCTTGGACAAGTCCGTCCAAACATCCTTCAGATGCTCAAACCAGGGATTATCTGGCCCCTTCACCTTCCCAAACAGCTTCTCCCAAACTGCTCCTACTAGGATTTCCAGGATGTGATGTCGACAGGCCAGATAAAACACCTTTTTGTTCAGCATTTTCTCTAGCAGTTTGGCAGCTCCTCTGTGAACTCCACTGTTACTGGATGTAGTGTCAAAAACAAGGGCAGTAACATTATCCGTAAGTTCCCATGTCTCCAGTAAATCCATTGAAGCCTCAGCCTGAGCTGTGCCAGAAGAATTGTCGATGACAGGTACTCCCAATAACTTTCCTTCAGTGTATGAAGGTGGACCAGACACTAGCACAGCTAAAGTCTCTGAGGTACTTCCAGGTTCACTGCCCAAGACATCTTTGAGCAACTTTCCATCCCAGTGTAAGGCAGCGTACTGTGGGGGGTTTTCACAAAACTTGGGCATGTGACTCTGGCTGATATTATACCTGGACAGCATTCTGTTGCGACGTGTTGTTGAGGTTGAGATGACGAAGTTATCCAGATCAGCCCCTCCAGCTTTCAAGGTGGCAGAAACCATGGCAGTAACTTGATTGTCTGATAAACCAAGACGATCAGCTGTATTGCAGATGACATCACATTCCATGACCTTCCTTGGAAACGTCAAAGTCACACTAGTCACAGTGTCTTGATGGTGAGAACATCCAGGACGAGGCTGATGGTAATCCATGTCCTCTGTGTTAGCGTCGTTGTCAGTTGAGTCACCCCAGGTAATGTTATCCACATGAACAACTGCCTCTTGTTCTGCTGCAGCTGTAAAATAGTACAACATGTTAAGACAGTAATTGTTAAGTACATGCTAAATATCGCAATGGAGTAAAACTTAAAAATTTTTGTGACGTTCAAAGTAATTAGTTTTACCTTGTTCTTGTCTATGCTGCAGTCTTTCATTCCTCGCTGCTTGCTGCAGGGATCTTGTCTCAAAAATCTTGTCATGACCAGACATATGACCTTTCCTCTCAGTCTTTTGGTCTTCGTAGAACCTGATATCCTCATCTTTCTTCTCTCTGGATAACAGTCTGTTGTTCTGTATTTCCTGGATTGCATCTGGAGCTCCTATATCGAACAGGCTGTCTAATTCCAGCACAAATGCTCCTTTTTTCCTCCAGGGTTACTTGCTCTTCCTTTGCTTTTCACCAGAGCACGATGTTTCTCATGTAGTTTCATGAAGAGCTTCATTGCGTTGTACTTGGTCATTGTCTTGATCCTAGCCATCTGCCAGAATGGGATGATAGATTCAACTGTTTCATATGCAAGGTCTTGAACCATGGGCCTCCCTGCATTTTCCGGTAAATTCTGAAGATTAAGGAAATACTGGAACGCCTGTCTGTTGGTGGGAAGCTGGGAACCACTGATAAAAGCTGAAGGGTATCCAACCAGGAAAGTTTCAGTGAGAGATCTGGTAGATGGCCCAGTTGACGGAGCTCCCTCAGCTCCTTGCTTAATGCCATTGTGAAGTTGTAACTTGTAGATGGTTTTTTAGATTCTGATTGAGTTTCTGTTGTTTCCTGAAAAATGATAGATAATTATTATTATTATTATTATTATTATTAATTATTATTTATTTATTATTATTATTATTATTATTATTATTATTATTTATTAATTTTATGCTCTTTCATTTGATACCTAATTTGTTGCTCTATCTTGTTTAGATCAAAAGTAAGTTAAAGTGCAAAACATAATTCAAGGGACTCCCTCAGCTCCTTGCTTAATGCCATTGTGAAGTTGTAACTTGTAGATGGTTTTTTAGATTCTGATTGAGTTTCTGTTGTTTCCTGAAAAATGATAGATAATTATTATTATTATTATTATTATTATTAATTATTATTTATTTATTATTATTATTATTATTATTATTATTATTATTTTTATTTATTAATTTTATGCTCTTTCATTTGATACCTAATTTGTTGCTCTATCTTGTTTAGATCAAAAGTAAGTTAAAGTGCAAAACATAATTCAAGGGACCCCGGAATTGGCGCTTTGGCCGATTTCAAGGCAGAAAATTTAAAGCTCCATGCGGCAATGCTTCCCAACATCCTAGGTCAAAATAGTTGTGGTTTTCGGCTTTTTCAGGTCAAAAAGCATGGGAAAATGTACAGAAACCTATGAAAATAAGAAAAAGTTGATTTTTGAACAGGCCTAGACTGCCTTGGGTGCCAAAGAAAGGGTTGTCGTGAGTGGTCTTGGAGTTGGCGTCAAGTTTAATGTTTTTCAATGGATTCTAGTCGAAAACTAAATTTCTTTTATTTCTCTAATTGAACTATAATTCAGATTGCCTCCATCAGGCATTATTAGTCTCATACTCTTCTTCTTGTCGGAGACAAGATGGCTGATATGGATGGGCCTGTAAGAAGCAGGGGATTGACGTAAAATTTCTGCGTAAAATTTCCCGCGTAAAATTTGTATGGTACACGTATTGGACATCGATAAGGCAGGGTCGCCATGCACGTTGCTAATTGTTGCTGAGGAAGATTCAGATTTTATTATTTTCTTATCTTACAGATAGATTTTGTGTTTTTAAAATATGAATATGCATAAAATATAATTTTCTGTGAATATTTTACAGAAACTGTGCTAAAGACGAGGAAACTGGGTATAAGACTTGTGACTTAAAGAAAAGACTTTATTATTAAAATACTTAATTAAAATAAATTTGAATCGTTAACAAGCATATCTCCTCAAAATCCTTCTCATTGAAAAATATTCACAGTCCATTCACATTGCGAGAGGAGAGGGTGCCTGGAAAACAACGAATGGATTGTGAGTGCCTTCAGTCAAAAAAGATTGGGAACCACTGCTCTAACGCAAGGGTTAGTTAGTATCCTCACTCTTTCATCTACTCAACCGGTCAACTCTGGAACAACCTTCCTCAGTCCATCTTTCTCCCTGTCTATGACCTCCAGTTCTTCAAATGCAGCGTGTCCAGGCATCTTGAAAACTCTGGACCTAGGTTTCGGTTCTCTTCTTCGCTTTCTGTGACGGTGGGGGGTGCATTTTTTAGGGCGTTTTCCCTTGTCCCCTTCTTTCCTGCATAAAAAATGTTGGTCCAGGATGTGAAATAGCCAGATTTTCAGCAGGAAGGTTAGTTCTTCTGAGGATAAACTGAACATATATACCTACATTTTAGCAATAACTCTTTCATGCGCTGTGGGTGCGAATATTTCTTTCTTAATTCATATCTTATATTTTTTGTATCCAGCACTGAGGAAAACCAGTACCCTTGAAGAAAGGTCTTTTAATCTGCGAAAATTGTCTACCTTAAAAGAAATGTTTAAACTTCCTGAAATATTCAAAGGGGAGTCTTCACTTTTATGATTTATTAATTTTCGGAGTGATGGTGAAATCCAGTCTGATGAAACTGTATGACGATGAATGCGCTACAGATTTAAATTTTGTTTTATATAAACTAAACTGGTGAGCAACTATCCTGCCATCCTCTTCTTGTGTTCCGCAAAGTGATCTTCCATTTGCTTCATACAAAGCAACCAATTCATTACCCCTTTCTTACATGGGTCGTGAGATTCTATAGTTTCAGATAAGGAAGCATCTGCTTCATTCATACCAGTAACTGTCTGCTCTAATTCTTGTAGCTGCAATACGTGAGTGATATGGGAAGTTCTACCTATTTTTGTTATAACTGATGAATTTTTTAACATATTTTCAGGGTAGTGTTGAGGAAATAGTATTTATATAATAATGTAGGGTAAGTTCAGTTTTAATAAACCCTCCCTAAATTTATGAATAGCAGAAAATTTTATTATTGTGCACGCACACATTCCTAAGTAAATTTGTGATAGGACGCATTGTTTAAATATTAACAACTTCATGCACTCACCAATGACCTATATTAACCAAATAGTGTTCATTTTTTTTCTTAACTTAAAATTAAGACATAAAGCACCTATTTAGACTAAGGATTATCTTTTGATGATTTAATTTTCCTTTAAGGCCTCACCATCAGATTTAAAATTCTAAGTTGACCTATAATTTGAAAAAGCTATTAGAAAATCTTATTAAAAATAATTTTAAAATTGTTGGCACTTAAGTATATTAAATTAAATGAATTTTGGAAATCAAAACAAGAGATTGGGAAGTTGAAAAGATTCGTGGCCATAAAATACTTCAACCAAATAATTCCCACCTCCCTAACCCCCAACTTTCCCCCCACGCAACACATCCCCAGTTTTCCATCTCCATCTTCGCCGTAAATCATGGGCTATATAATCTCTCTTCATTTCACTCAATCAAATGTTACCTTAAAATTACATGAGAGAAAAGGCCATTTTCACTGATTTTACACGCACTATACGAGTGAAACATTCTCTCCAATTCCATTCAAGCATCTGTTACGATGCATGAGTGAAAAATATTGCAAAATAAACAATGCTTTTTAAACCGAGGCAATAATCAATTAAGAGCTTTTGTATGTCATCAGCGAAAATTGAATTAACTCAGTAGCTAAATTAGAAATACGAAAACAATTAACTTTTGAAATTACAGGTAAAATTTTAGTTAATCCGCACTATGTTATTTTCAGATTTCAGAACTTTTTCTTGGATGGAATGTTGTCTCTTTATCGGTCTTTCTCGAGAACTCATTTTTATATGACAAATAGATGCAAACTTTAATATTTCAAGACCGAAAATATTTAAGTCCGTAGAATACAAACTCATAGTAAGGTTCAGCTGTTTAATCTCACACGCATTTAAGTTCGTTCAATGTAATCTTTTTGTCTTATTTTTTTTTCTAATAAAGTACATTCATTTTTTCTTTAATTAATTTGGTTGTTTCTTTAATTTTTAAAATGAATGGTCTCGTTTTATTTGCGATATGATATTCTCATCCTTTACTGTGGATTTTCACTGTTCTTTCGTTCTTGGGTGTTCATGCAGTCAAAAACATACACAGCCGAAGAATGTAGGACAAATGAGAAGATTTATTGGAAATGCGTCAAATAAGAGACAGCCAACGAAATTTTCCAAAGTTGCCGAACTGTCAATATCACTTCCGAAAAAGAAAGCAAAATTCAAGTGGACAAAATCGCATTCATTTGAAACATTCAGAAACACAAGAACGATGTCACTGAAACACACACACACACACACACACACACACACACACACACTCTCTCTCTCTCTCTCTCTCTCTCTCTCTCTAAAGCTAATTTTACTTAAAACACGTAATTTTTGCGTTTTTAGTGTGAATTCCTATCAATTTTTTAAAGTATATATATATATATATATACAGGGCGTCCCAAAAAAGTGTATACACACTTTAAATAATTATAAAGGCAGTGTTTATTAAAATACATTTCATTTTCAAAATGTAATAGAATCTACAGACATTATTTAATTGTTTTGTCAACGCCTGTTTTCAAACTGACGTCCGTTCTGGTCCAGGCACTGCTGATAACGCGAAGCAATGGAATCGCAAACATCACGAAACATTTCGTTTGGTATTTGTGTGCATTCTCGTTCAATGGCTGCTCTCAATTCAGCGACTGTTGCAGGTTTTATAGCGTAGACTTTGTCTTTTAAGTATCCCCATAAAAAAAAGTCTAGTGGTGTGAGGTCTGGTGAACGCGGAGGGTATTCTACGAAACCCCTTCGTCCAATCCACATCCACATCGTGCCAAGTACCACTCGCAATACTCCACTCTTCGGTCCGGATCATCTTCATTAATAGCATGGACTAATCTTGGAATGTAACTTTTCCATTGACAGCGCTTCAAAATGCGTTGGACAGACGATTCTGAAATTCCTACCTCACGACTCGCTTGCCGCACAGATTTTCTTGGACTTTGGTGATACGTTTCCAGTACTCTTTCTTGCTTTGTGGGGCTTGTCGATGTCCGTGGTCTTCCGGAACGCTTCTTGTGGACATTCTGAACAGTTCCATCGGCTTCAAACTTATCTCTAATTCGAGTGATGGTAAGTCGCGTTGGTGGATCTGTTTGAAACTCCCTCCTAAACTGTCTTTGCATTTCAACTGCGTTTTCACACTTCCAGTAGCATTTTATAATGAATTTCCTTTGTTCAAAGCTTAGTCTGACTGCCATTATTAATTCTAATGGGTTTAACTTGGAAAGAAAGAAACATCAATTGAGCTATCAGCTGTTAAAGTGTGTATACATTTTTTTGGGACGCCCTGTATATATATATATATGTCCCTAAAAGTGATGCACGTCCGAATTAAAAAATTCATAACTTCTTGAATTTTTAGTCGTATATAGGAACCAGTAAAGGTCTTATTTTAAAGGAGAAGTTTCATCTTTTTCTAAACTTATTTTTCTCTCATTTGAGCAAGTAACTAGGCAATATGGAAATGGAAATGGAAATGGAAATGAAAATGGAAATGGAAATGAAAAACTTTATTGGCAGAAGAAAAAATAACTTTCATAGTACCCCCTAATAATAATAATAATAATAATAATAATAATAATAATAAAATAAAGTAGGACTTAAAAAATAAATAAAAGTACAATTAAAGAAACAAGTAATAATAAAAACGAAAACAACAAAAATAGGACTAAAAATAAAAATACAAGTAATGCAAATATTAATAACAATATTAAGTGGAGCTATTTTCATATCATGAAATCCATAGAATATATATATATATATATATGTATACGTGTTCCGATCAGGTAGATTATGCCTATCACAACTAATAGAACACTACAACAATATCCTAGATGCACTTGAAGGCAATGACAACTACGATGTCATACACACAGATTTTGCTAAAGCTTTCGACAAATGTGATCCCGGTATAATAGCACATAAAATGAAATATATGAGAATAACAGGCAAAGTGGGAAAATGGATCTACAACTTCCTCAGAGAACGTCTACAGGTCGTCAAAATTCAAGGTATATCATCATCAGAATTGGAAGTACGCAGCTCAGTACCACAAGGGACAGTACTGGGCCCACTCCTGTTCATTATCATGCTAACAGACATAGACAGCGAAGTAAACAGCAACATTATAGTAACATCATTTGCAGACGATACAAAGATCAGCAGAAAAATCAGCGATGTAAATAAAGTGGAGGCCTTGCAGAGCAGGGTTGGCCTGATTGGACCCGACCCAGTTGTCCCCAGTGGGCTTTTTTCAGAAAAAGCCCACCTGAAAAAAACCGATTAAAACCCACTCAAGTGGTTTTTTTTTCAGATATTTTAAAACAATGAGTTACTGTAATAAGCTAATAAAAAAATATAACAGTTAATACCATGTATTTAAGAGTCATTGCAGTCATGTAGGACTTTGTTTTATTAAATAAATAACAAAAGCACAAAGCTCAACTCAACTTCAACTTTATTTTTAATTAAAACTGAACTCTAAAATATTTCATTTTATTAAATGAAGTGCCCTGTAAAAGTAATAAAACTAATTAAATTCAGATAGTAATCATAGTTAAGTATTTTTTTATTAAGCACTGGCACATCTCGAAGTAATCAAACTTCATTTTCGTTCAGTTCACTTCCACTACGCAAATATTTGTATATTTTGACCAGCCTTCCTGCTTTTTCTGTCCCAAGCTTGTTGCGTAACATGTACCAGATAACTTATGTCCAAATGTTGAGAAAAATCTCTCAATGGCAGCTGAACTTGGGGTACAACTCAGTAGATGTTCACAAAAGTTGCAGAAATCTTCCATATCAGTAGCATTTCTTTTTGCAGTTTGTACTTTCATCAGTTGCCACCAAGTAGAGGAAGACTTTCTATACAGTTGAATGACTTGATTATTATTAAACATTGATACTGAGAAAAGGTGCTTGTCTTTTATTTTGAAAGCCAGAAAATATGCTAGATATTGAGGCATGTTGCTGATTATTCACTGTTCTGCTGCCATTGCTTGCTCTTCATCAAGTTCTGCTCCTGTTAATGCATACATATATTATGCATATATATATATATATATATATATATATATATATATATAATATATGTGTGTGTGTATATGGGAATGAACTCAGAATGGTTCCCTGAGGTTTTATGATACACATAGACCGTGCATGGAAGAAGGAACTCTTCTGGGAGAATTAAATCCTCCACTATAGTCCGAATAAGTAATGGTAACTGACAAACACTATAGTTTTTTCTTTTTCATGATGTTAGCCCGACGTGGGCAACGGGTCACTCGCAAAGAGGTCCCAAAAATATGGCTTCCCTCACCAGCTATCTGCAAAGCAGATAGGATCCAGCTTTGGGACAGGATCTAGGGTTTAAAGCAGCCTAGCCCCGCTACATTTAGAACCTCAATATAAGCAAAAGACTTAATTTTCCCAGATTTAATTTTCCCAGAAGAGTTCCTTGTTCCATTCACGGTCTGTGTATCATATATATATATATATATATATATTATATATATATGTAGCGGATCGACAAGAAATAGACCAGCAAATAGACAGAAATCTTTTGTTTCCACGCTATCATCAAAGGTTCTTGGAAAACACACGTGGGCAAGAGTCAAACAATGGGAACGTATGTTTCTTCCCAAAGGGCGCGAACGAAAACCCTTATCAACTAAAGGACGCGCTCACAAGGCGTCTTAAGAATTGGCGCGAAGTCCTACGTCACAGGAACTACGTATAAAAGCGAGCTTCCACTTGCTTTCATCGTCACTCTCACTCACTGGTACTCACATCATCGAACGTGAGCAACACGTACACCAACCGCCTTCCGGCCCCCTCCGGCCGGAGGCGCGGCCGCTACTTCCTTCAAGGCCTACAATTTATCATCAAGTAAGATCTACAGACCGCCTGCAGAAGCAATCCTTCGAGGCCCAACCGGAATCGTTTCGGGCCTGCGGTTTGCCGGGTCGGCCTTCAAGTTTCTCCACATTCCTCGAGATATATTCAGCACCACAGGCCTACGCCTGCAAGATCACAAGGCCAGCCTGCACCTCGAGAAGTAACATCACCTCAGGCCTCCACGAAGCCTACATCCATCATCTCAAGAGGCTTAACGGACAACGACAACTCGAATCTGCGTTAAATGGTTCGTCTTCAATCCGCCTTCAACGAGTTTACATCGTCCTAAGATAAGTACCTCCTATTCTAAGTACTCTTGTGAAGCCTACATTAGCCTACCGCCGAACGTTAGGCTATACTCCCAAAGTGTGTAATTAAGCGTTCCAACTGACTCTCGTGAAAGAACGCAGTAGGCCTGTCATCCAATACAAGTGTCATTTCAATACCGTAATTCCGCGTATCATCCGTCATTATGTTCAATTCATATATTTGTGTGTTAACTAAATATTCTCTTGACGTAATCATTTAACATCACATAATGTTCTTATATATAAATGATATTTGTGCAAGCATTTCAATCCATTATTATTAGGCCGCATCAATTATTCTATGTGCATCCATGCACATAGAACATCCATGCACATAGAACATTTCATCTTATTAGCTAAGTCTATGTCATAAGCATAACGTAAAACTATCAATTAATTACTGTCAATTCTTCGTTTGAACAGCAGTTGACAAAGTTGCTGAATCATTTTGAAGCTGCAAAAATTTGATTGCACTGATATAATAATAAATCCCAGAATAAAGTATAAATAAAATTTTTACTCAAAGCATTATTTAATTAAAATAAAACTAGAGTAGGTATTAAAATAATTAAGTAGCAGATGTACCATACTTAAAATGTAACCAAATTTTCAGAGCTAAGTATACCTTATCAAGTGCAATAGCAACTTCCTTTAGCTGCTTCTGAAGGTGAAGGGCCTCTCTGTATAAGCCTGCATTGTTCAAGGCAGTGGCAATTTTTCCATCAATTTCTGGCTCAGAATTGATTTCCATGTATTTATGAAAATTTTTTATAAATGTGTCTACACAAGCTTCCTATGAGTTCCACTGAGTATCGTTTGGTATTTGTGGCATTAGTCCTCCCTTGTCCTTCAGCCATCCCTGATTAACAAAACAAAAGGATTTGGAGAGAACATATTAAATATAGTAATATATGATGAATAAAACCACGAAGGAAAGGAAACACAGAGTGGTGCTCAAGCGCTTTCGTCTAATGACATCCTCAGTGTTCCTGAGGATGTCATTAGACGAAAGCGCTTGAGCACCACTCTGTGTTTCCTTTCCTTCGTGGTTTTATTCATCATAAATATTTTTCACGTGTTACTTTCGTGAAATAATTTTCATAGTAATATATATATAATATATATATATATATATAGATTACAGCATCTATCTTTCTCTCTCTATCAATGTATCTGTATATAAACTTTATAAAGATTATCATTTTTATAAATATTTCTCAAGACATTCTATGCCCATTCTATTTTTTAACTTTTAAGTTTCCGAGCTCTGACCCCATCAAAGCATGCCATATGATGTAAAACCACTGTGTACAAAGTTTTATTGAGATATTTTAATATTTAGAGGTCGCTCAACGGCTTCGAAGTATTGGATACGATATTCTCAGAAAAGGTGAATATAAACAATTTCCAAATGTATTTAAGCAATTTATTATGTTCCTACATTAGCAGGAAGTGCACAAGACATTATCATAATATTAAGATGAAGTACATTAACATCAGACAGTAGCGTAATTATTATGATTAATCATTATTTCCACTCAAGGTATGCTTTTGTCCCCATATGCAATGCTTGCGATGGTCTTCAACAACCTGGAGAAGAAACTGGAGTTGTTCTTCATCTTTGGTTAGGTATCCAGAAAAACCCTGGATGAGAGCAACTTCACGTTCAGCGAAGTCATTTGTTACAGTTAGAGTTTTTGCAGTCTCTTTCGCAGTCTGGTAATGGGTATTCTCATCCCATTGCTCAGCAGTTTTCTCCAAGAATTCATCTTGGAGGTTGAACTTCGTGAACAATGATTTTGTGTTTTTGTTACAAAGTTTTCCAAGCTTTTTTCTTTCACAGTATCCAGGTCAACAACCACACGCTTTGGAGGGTTCTCTTGTCCATCAACACAAGTCATAGATATGACCATACGATTTTTGATATCAGGGAGGACTAAAAGACTAAACTAACACACACTAATGCAAACACATCCTACCATTAAGGCGACTGAAATGATACTGGGGTGAGGCATAGAAAGGAAGCCCATTTCAATTTAGGACAAGTAACAACGCGTCATCAAAATTTTAATGGCTTTGATCGACCTCTAAATATTAATATTTTCTCATGAAACTTCATGATCAGCGTTTTAACATGTAATGTCACATTTCTAGAGGGTCAGACCGAAACTTCTTGATGATTCAATTCTTACCATACAAATAAGTGACACCCTAATATATAATATATATATATATATATCAACGTAAAGAACGACGCTTTGTATAGGAGAATATTCCGCGCAAGATTAGAGCGAAAGAACGAAACAAATGAAAAAATGAGGTAACCACCCGGGAATCGAACCCGGGATCTTCCGATTGCCGGTCAGATATGATAACCATTACACCACGGGCCTCACTCAATCAAATGTCGTAATTCCTCTACATGCGCGCAGAAACCAATGCCCCAAAGGGGCACCTCCCGCATGCCGTAACATTATATACATTATAACTGCAAACACGCAGTATAATTAACGTAAAGAACGACGCTTTGTATAGGAGAATATTCCGCGCAAGATGAGAGCGAAAGAACGAAACAAATGAAAAAAATGAGGTAACCACCCGGGAATCGAACCCGGGATCTTCCGATTGCCGGTCAGATATGATAACCATTACACCACGGGCCTCACTCAATCAAATGTCGTTATTCCTCTACATGCGCGCAGAAACCAATGCCCCAAAGGGGCACCTCCCGCATGCCGTAACATTTATACATTATAACTGCAAACACGCAGTATAATTAACGTAAAGAACGACGCTTTGTATAGGAGAATATTCCGCGCAAGATGAGAGCGAAAGAACGAAACAAATGAAAAAAATGTAGAGGAATTACGACATTTGATTGAGTGAGGCCCGTGGTGTAATGGTTATCATATCTGACCGGCAATCGGAAGATCCCGGGTTCGATTCCCGGGTGGTTACCTCATTTTTTCATTTGTTTCGTTCTTTCGCTCTCATCTTGCGCGGAATATTCTCCTATACAAAGCGTCGTTCTTTACGTTAATTATACTGCGTGTTTGCAGTTATAATGTATATAATGTTATGGCATGCGGAAGGTGCCCCTTTGGGGCATTGGTTTCTGCGCGCATGTAGAGGAATTACGACATTTGATTGAGTGAGGCTCGTGGTGTAATGGTTATCATATCTGACCGGCAATCGGAAGATCCCGGGTTCGATTCCCGGGTGGTTACCTCATTTTTTTCATTTGTTTCGTTCTTTCGCTCTCATCTTGCGCGGAATATTCTCCTATACAAAGCGTCGTTCTTTACGTTAATTATACTGCGTGTTTGCAGTTATATATATATATATATATATATGGTACTTACATGTGGCTGGTGGTGACTGCGAAAATACTTGTGAATTTCGATTATGTGTTTTAATACACTATTAGGTGTAACTTCTTTCTCCAGGAGATTAAGGTAATGAGATGAACACCCATGGGTTAGAATGTTAGGACATTTTTCCTGAAGTAATTCTTTCATGTGCTTCATTTTGCTTTCATTATCAGTACAGATTGCAAATACCTTGAAAATATGAGAAAGAGGAATAATCATAGTATTGTAAGGATTTTATAGTTACTTTATTTACTTGAGCTACTTTAATTAATAATTAATCTCTTTAAAATTTTAATGAACTCAAATTACTCACATCTTTGTTGTATTTCTGTTGGACCTCATTATTGCAGCTATAGCAAGTTCACAACAATATTCTGCTGTTTTCTTCTCTGATCCACAAACAGTCGTTGATAGCAGGAATGTTGAGCGGCCAGTGTGATTGAGGTGGCAATGATGGGATCATTCCGCACTGATGACCATCCATCTTGTAGCAGAGTTACTGTAGCATTTGTTAAGTCATTCCTCAGATTCTGTTCTATTTCATCATGTACTTCAGTAAGAAGATCTCCTGCTAGGTCTTTTCTTGTTGGTGTGCAATACCCAGGTCTTAACAGATTCATCATTTGTTTATATTCTTTGCTGCTAGCAGCATTAAAATCTATTGCATTGCTGTAGAAAAAACTGACAACTTGTAGATCAAGCAGTTTCTTTTGTTTTCTGTTGTCTTTAAGACAAAATCGGTCATCTGAGGTTGGGTCAATCTTGACTTTAATGGAGTACTACAAATACTGCTTAATGGGGGAAATACAAAGATTTAGGTTTCTTCTTTGGAGGTTGAGAAGTAGAACAACTGTCAGGTCTGTTGACAGGGACACCAGAAGCTGATGAAGGTGATGATAGAAATGAATCAAATGCGCGTTGTTCCATTTCAGAGATTTATACGTACTGCAAAAACACACCCTCCTTTTAAACGCTCCAACCAACTACTGACTCATGGTAGCAGATTTTGCTTCAGACTGCAGACGCCAGAGGGCAGGAAGACTTACATATGTAAACGGTTATTTCTTATTTGCATTCATTTGTCCGTAACAATAAAATTATCGATACTTTTTGATCACTCCTCGTATATATATATATATATATTATACTGTATATGTTTTAAATCCTTAGGTTAAAAGCTGACAATACTGATATAAGTCACAATCATTTAAAATGACATTTTATTGTTTTGAAATTACGTTTGCGCAGAATATCTGAGACATTCCACTGGTATTCCGTTGTATACTGTATTTCACTGGAAGACATAACATTATAGTATTCATATTCGCAGGTTTTAACATTTCAGATTTCATTTCTTTACATTATGGACACAGTGGTCAAATGAGGATAACTCTAAGTTCTCAGTTTGCATCCAAGCAAATTTCAATACGCATAAAGTTTCTTTTATGTCCAGATTGGACCATGCATACTAAAAAGGAACGCAATATGATCTCTTTTTTTTTTTTCATTCGGCGAATTCTGTGTTCATTATTAGTGATGTAGGTCACATCCGCATCCGCATCCGCGGAACATCCGCACATTTTCTCGCATCCGCATCCGCACCCGCATCCGCACTTTGGACTGCGGATGTCGTGCGGATGTGGACCGTTGAGATAAAATGTCATTAATAAGCGGAAATTATCAAATTCTACTCTATTAATAGAACTAGTTCATTGTGCGCAAAAGTGATGCAAGCGACAAGACGAGAGGCTGTTCTTGTATGAAGTTACTCTCTTGCAACCTACTTAGATCCACGTTACAAAGCTAAGTTATTTTACCTAGTACATTAGAACGAGTTAAATCATCACTTGGCAAAGCAGTTGAAGAGCTTCAATCTCTTGAATCTGTCGCTTCGCCACCCACCAAAAGAATAAAAGTTTCAGTGACAGAACCAACACCTTCAACAAGCAAATCTATCACAGAATCTGTCTCTCAGTTTCTTGAGTCAAGCAGCAATGACGAGACCTACGCGATGTCAAAAGATGTAGTAAAAATGATCGAGAGCTATCACCAAGAAAAACGCCTGGCTGCATGTGACAATCCTATTAGTTGGTGGAAAAATACGCAGAATATCTATCCATACTTGAGTAAACTTGCAAGGAAACATTTAGCCTGTCCTCCAACAAACGTACCAAGCGAGAGATTATTTAGCAGTGCTGGATTAATATATGATGAAAAGAGAAACAGACTGGCAGCAGAAAAGGCAGAAAAATTAATGTTCCTTAAGCATAACCTTCCTATAATTAAGTTTGAACATTAAACGATGAACATCTTAGTTTACTTTATTTTAATTACTCATTTATAAATATGCCTAATAAAACTTTAAACTTAATATAAATAGTTATCAAGCTAATTAAAGATCTCTTTCTATAAGGGTGGAGGTTGGGGAAAGAGGTCGGTGGGATGCATTTGAGTTGGGTTCACGTCCCGCATCCTGGTAACACAATTATGGTTTCTAATTGTGGCTGAAACTCAACAAAATATAACGAATTTATTTGCAGACGAATTCACTAATTGATTTCTATATTAATTGATTTCTATGTTAGTTAGATGCTTGATATTATTTTATATGTTCAGAGAAAAGTACAGCAATTATTGTACAATTAATCAATTATACTACATTATAGCTACAGCTCTCTATATATAATAACTTATTATATACGTTAAACACAACAAATCTCGAATATATCCTAAAAAATAACGAAAATGTAGACATCCGCATCCGCATCCGCATCCGCGGATGTTGAAATCAAACATCCTCATCCGCATCCGCATCCGCGGATGTGAAAAAAATGACATCCGCTACATAATGAATCATTATTATAATATTAAAAGCACAAAACAGAAAAATAAAAAAAATTAAATAAAAAATTCTGAAAGCTATTTATTATTAAGAGGAATTACTTTCAGCATTTAGTAAAAATTCTTTAGCATATAAAGATAGTATTATTGACTGACATGTTTAAATCGTGTACATTTTTTATGCCCGTACAATATAATGCGAATGCCCTTTCCACCCTGAATTTACTATATTCCTAGGATTCGCTCATTTACACTGTTACTGCATGCAATTTAATACCTATAGGTTAACGCGGATTAACATATCAACAGTAACTTGAGTTTTAATACAATATAAATTACACATAAAATGAAACAAACTCTCGGTCCTACCACTTTTTTTATGCAGGAAGGAGGGAGCCAAGGGCAAATGCCCGCCAAAGCGCTCCTCTCATAGAAGGAGAAGAGAGCAAAATCAAGGTCCGGGGTTTTCGAGATGCCTAGACACTCTGCGTAGGGGCGAACAAGACCCTTGTACAGAGACAGCAGCTGAGTGGGGGTGAAGAAACTGCGGAGGCGGTACACCACACCTAACCGTTTAGAAGCTGTTTTAGAAAGAGAGTATATGTGATCTTTCAGGGAAAAATCACGAGAAAAGGAAACGCCAAGAATGTTAAGAGAAGAGGAAGGATTGAGTTGTGTGTTGTTGAAAGTAAGGGGATAGTTGTGTAGAAGATTGTGACGAGTAGACAGATGGAGGAACTGAGTTTTTGAGGCACTGAAAGCCACATTGTTTTTTCTGCCCCAGTCAGATATAACCAAATGATCAGAGGGCAGGTGTCCCATAGCCGTCCTACGCGAATCATGAAGTGACTGCTGTAAGGAACGCTTTGGGAAGCGGGTGAAGTGAAGAGTGGAATCATCGGAACAGGAGTGAATAGGACAGGAAGTGCGAATTAAAAGATCATTAATAAATGAAAGGAAAAGAGTGGGTGACAGGACAGAACCCTGAGTAACACCACTGTTAATACCTTTAGGAGAAGAACAGTGGCCATCTACAACTGTAGCTATAGCTCGGCCAGAAAGGCAATTAGAGATGAAGGCACAGATAGAAGGATAGAAACCGAAGGAGGGTATTTTCGAAATTAAAGATTTGTGCTAAACTCCATCGAAAGCTTTTGATATGTCTAGCGCAATAGCAAACGTTCCACCGAAATCTCGAAAGGAGGATGACCAAGAGTCAGAAAGATATGCAAGAAGATCGCCAGTAGAGCGTCCCATGCGGAACCCATACTGACGATTTGAAAGAAGATTGTGAGAAGAGAGGTTTTTAAGAATCTTCCTATTAAAGACAGATTCAAAAACTTTGGAAAGGCAAAAAATCAAAGCAATTGGACGATAGTCGAATGGTTGAGCGTGATCACCCTTCTTTGGAACAGGCTGAATGAAATCGAACTTCCAGCAAGAAGGAAAAGTACCTGATGAGAGACAAAGACGAAAGAATTTGGCTAGGCAGAGTGTCATCACAGAAGCACTGTTCTTAAGAACAACAGGAGGGACACCATCAGAGGGGGGAGGAGATGAAGGAACAGCACCGGAATCGCTCAGGCTTGAATTGTAAACGAAAGTTTGAACGAAAAGTTCAGCTTTGTCAGAAGAGACAGCAAGTGTGCCATTGGAATGGAAAAGAGGAGGGAAAGAAGAGGAAGTAAAGTTGTTGAAGAGGTTCTTAGCTAGATGCCAGAAAGATGGAGAAGAAATTGAATTGGATAGATTCATATTTTTGTTGGATGAAGGAATTTTTTGGCGAGTCAAAGAACAGATTTTGCACGATTCCGGACAGAAATATCAACTGATTGAGAATATGATTCGAACCTCTGCCACTGATGATGCAACTTTTGGGAGCCGCGATGTTATCTATTAAGCCGTGTGAAGACTTAAAAATAATAATAATCATTCAGAAGAGAGAGAAACTAGCACAAAGCTCAAGCCAACTAATGCGGCCAATTGACCTAACTCCTGTATTATTATTACCAGCATCTTCGTGATTTGAGCTCCCATCCTTCGTGTCTTCATTTTTCTTATAGGGAAAGGATGTTACCCACTGAGCCAGGGACGCTGGAAATAATAATAATAATAATAAAATAATAATGGTAATTTTCTCTTGTTCAAAAAATACTACAGAGAAAATACAAGTACAATAGAGCATTTTTATCAGAAACTATAATTTTTAAGTACTACATCTTAAGAACTAGCGAATATAGAGCAATGATTACAGGAATTTGGATTCATTACGAAAATAATAATTCAAAAGTATACAAAACAAAAGCAAGCAATCTTTATTCAGAAAGATTACATTGCATAAGATAAGCAACATTAAACAGTTCAAGCGAAATATCAAATCCATAGATTTACGGAATATTGGCATTTATGTTCGATTTTGTACGTTGTGCATGGCAAAAGATGTAATCAAAATATTCTTATCTGAAAATGCCATTGGGAAGCATGACAGCTTTTCAGGCAAAATTTTTGAAATTGATTCCGATTTTTATGATATGATAAGAAAATAGATAGAAAAAATAAAAATAAAACAAATGAGTAAACGCAAAATTTGATGAATTAATATTAAAACTATAAAAACTGCATTTAGTTAATTCCTATTATTACGAATGAAAAATGAGATATTATAAATAAAAGAAAACAAAGCAGTGGCAAACAATAAATGATTACACTGGTATGCATCAATTTTGCTGTCAAGGGTTTTGTAAGTGATTCTTATAGAGGTTTTCCTGCTGATTTCGAATCTGCAATCCGGATTTCTCAATCAGCTCAGGTTATCCGGCTATGGCCTCATAAGTAAAATAGAATATTTCGTGATTTTGTCAAAGCGGAATTGGAACAGTAACATCTCTCATCACTTGTATAATATCTTTTTTTACTTTTCAGGCATATAGATAAAATATTTCATAATGAATAGAGCGTGTAAAAATGATCCCAATAGATTCTGCTACATATGTGGGACGGTTACCATGCCAAATAACCAGTCCCAAATCACTAAATTTGTGAAGACAATGTATAGAGCATACTTTGGAATTAAGCTAGGGGACCAGGACAAAAATTTCGCCCCTCATATGTGCTGCAAGACGTGCATTGAAAATTTGAGAAGATGGAGCAAAGGCAGAGCGAAATCTTTGCCTTTTGGAATTCCCATGATTTGGAGAGAAGGAAAGGATCACGTGACAGATTGCTATTTCTGCATGACAAACCTCCAAGGTGGGCTTATAAATTTATTTTTCTTAAATATTTTGAAATCCTCGTATGAAACGACATAATATTCACCATATATAGCATAATATTCACCATAATGGTAATCATACATTTACATATACATATTGTTATAGAAAATACATTTACACATACATATTGTTTTACAAGTTACATTTACATATACAATGATTGTACATTTTCTTTCTTTTTCATTCATATTGTCCCCGAAGGGACAATATGAATGAAAAAGAAGGAAAATATACAGACTCCATCGACCTATTTCATATCTTACAGACCGCAGCCTTCCCTCACGAGCCGCCACTGTCTGAATGCTTCTTCTATTTCATATGCAAGTTTTATATCCATGTTTCTGTGTTTCTATTTTCAGGAGTTAACAAGAAGAATAAACACATTGTTGTATACCCTGACATTCCTTCTGCTATGAGACCTGTACCCCATGGTCCTGGAATTCCGATACCCGACCCACCTCAAACCCTGGACTTCGATGATTCTGATGATGAATCAATGACCAATGCCAATGACCAGTCCCAGTCGTATATACCTCAAAATACCGCTTCAAATGAGCCGAGGCCTCTCAACCAGGCAAACTTAATGATCTTACCAGGGATTTAGGACTTTCCAAATTAGCTGCCGAGATCTTGGGCTCACGACTTCGAGAGGACAACTTGTGGCTCCGGGAACAACATTCTCCTGGTATAGGAAACGAGAGGAAGAATTCCGCAAGTTTTTTGCAGTGCACGAAAATACCTCTTCCTTAGTGTACTGCTGCAATGTTGAGGGGCTAATCGAATCCTTGGGCCTGCCATATAACGCATCAGAATGGAGGCTATTTATAGACTCGTCTAAACGAAGTTTGAAAGCAGTACTTCTCAGCATTGGGAATAGGGTTGCATCAGTCCCTGTAGCACATTCCGTACAACTTACTGAGAGCTACGATAACATGAAAATTTTACTGGATGCTCTCGTATACAACCAACATAACTGGAGGATCTGTGGAGATTTGAAGGTAATACTAATATCATAAGTAAACTATTGCTATTGACTATGTTGTTTTTCCAAAGGTTATTTGAGAGCGTATAAGAACACTTAACTTCCCCACAGAAGTGATACAGTCCAATGCATAGATTTTTTATCTGATAGAACAAATTCTCTAAATTCTTTAAATATTTTCATTTTTTTCAGATTGTGGCATTTGTATTGGGAATGCAAGGGGGATACACGAAATACCCATGTTTCCTCTGCAAATGGGATAGCCGAGCGGATGAGAAGCACTATGCACAGCGTGAATGGGCATCCAGAGAGAATTTTGAACCTGGGTCGCATAATGTCGTTTCAGTGCCCCTTGTACCACCAACAAAAATTTTGCTCCCACCACTTCATATTAAGCTGGGCTTGATGAAAAATTTCATCAAATCAATGAATAAGGAGGGTTCAGCATTCCGATATCTCGAGAGTAAATTTCCTCATATATCTTATGCTAAACTAAATGCTGGGGTTTTTGATGGTCCTCAAATTCGAACTTTGATCAAGGATACTCAGTTCGAAAACGCAATGACTCCAACTGAGAAGAATGCCTGGCAGGCATTCAAATCAGTTGTCACTGATTTTCTTGGCAAGCGTAGAAGTCCAGAATACGAGTCCGTTGTCGGAAACTTGATGGAAGCTTTCAAAGCTCATGGGTCGCGCATGTCCATAAAAATGCACTTTTTGTGGTCCCACTTGGACTATTTTCCTGAAAATTCGGGGATTATAGTGAGGAACAGGGTGAACGATTTCACCAAGATATCAAAATAATGGAAGAGAGGTACCAGGGAAACTGGGATATCAATATGCTGGCGGACTATTGCTGGTGTTTGAAGCGAGACGTGCCCGAAGAAAAACACAGACGGAAAGCCAAAAAAACTTCATTCCTTCCTCAATAAACTTTTTTCCATATTCATTGTATGAATAAAAGTATTTATTCACACAATGTTTTCATTTTTCACGAGTGTTCTTATAATATTACTCGTATCTACAGTGTTTAAGCTAAAAAAATCAATAAATTTGGGGATAAAATTGGACTTATAATAAATGGCCAATAGAGAAAAAACCTGACCTGATTGAGGAAAATCAATGTCATTTTCGAATTCAGCATGGTCGAATTATATAATATGAGTTGAAAAAACCCTCACAGCAGACAAAAAGATTTCATATGCATACCAGTGTTATAATACCAATAATAGATTAATTTCTATTACTGCAAATGAAAAATAAGGTAATATTACAATAATAGAAATAAAGAAGTGGTAAACCATAAATGTACCACATTATGTATTCGGTGTAATGTAATGGAAACTTCAAAATATAATTTTAAAAAATGTAGTGGAAACATTCAAAATATAATTAAAAAAATAATGTAATGGAAACTTTCAAAATAAAAAATGACGTTGTTTCCATCATATGGATGTATACTGTAGAGGATAGCCAAAACAATCTTTCAGATTGTGATAGAAGCATAAAATTTGGCATGCATATACCTTAAGACAGGCTTAAAAGGATGAAATCAATTGACATCAACGAAAATCAAAATGGCGAATAAAATTCAAGATGGCCGCCAAAGAACTCTTGAATATCAGTAATTCTTATATTTATACTTATAAAACTAAATTATTTCAACTTTTATTCATGCATTTTCTTACAGAACAATTTAATGCATCATTTTTACAAGAACATTGCTGTTGCTCAAATTACTAAGCATTTACAATATTTGATGAATCTATGAATCTTTACCATACAGTGTCACCAGACCTCTAGGCTCATGATATACACGGAGGGCGTAACTGAACTGTGCACAACTGTACAGGCGGGAGGGAACAAGTGATTCTGGAACACTGATATTTATTATGTGTTAATTGTGATATAGTGTGGGGCCGCGCAGTTAATTTTCCGCATTTATATTATTTTTATATGTATTAGTTACCGACAAACCAATTTTGCGCGTTACCAAATTGTATATATTTTATCATTGTGTAATTTTAAGAATCATATATAATCTTTCTAAATAAGTATTGTACATAAATTTATATATATATTTTTAATTAATTCAGCTGTATATACAATAACAAAATCTTCTGTAAAATTACCCCCAGGCAACCAAGAACTCAATAAACTCTGAAAGCGACCGGCTTTTTCTTCAAGACGCCAACCTCCCAAACAACAGGGAGAGAAGAGGACACGAGAGGCCCCTAGAAGAGATACCCAACAAAGAGATAGCCTGCCTCTCGTATCCTTCATTCTTCCCGGCAAATACAAGTAGTAGCAAGAAGGAACCAGCTACAATTGGTGACCCCGGAGTGACCCGAAGCAGCCAGCGGAAGCAGCATCCTTCAGTCGCCGGGCGGAACAAACCGAAGCCACGCCTCTTCGCCGCCCACCCGTAGTAGCCGGTCGGAACCGAAGCAGCAGCAGACCCGAATTACATTCCTGCAAGATGGAATCTGTTGAATCAGGAGTGCACCATGTCACCATCAAGCCACCCACGTTCTCTGAAGCGTCGGCCGCAGGATGGTTCTCCATCATGGAGGCACAATTCCACATTTCCAGAATAACATCCGAAGAGACCAAATTTTTCCATGTTCTAGCCTCGTTACCCCCCGAAGTCGTCTCACGAATTTCAGCAGCAACTCTCTCCAACAAGTCGTACACCGATTTAAAAGAAGAAATCGTGAGTCATTACGAAAAGACGAAGCCAGAACTCTTCGAACGACTCATCTCCAACACTCCTCTCACTGGAAAGCCCTCCCAATTCCTTCAAGATATCCACCAAACGGCACTGAAGGTGGGCGTCAGCGATGATTTGGTGAAGCATAAATTCATCCAGGCGCTCCCATCCTCAATAGCGCCCGTCGTAGCAGCACAAAAGGAGCTGACGCTAACTCAACTCGGCAAACTAGCCGATGAGTTAATACCGTTCGCTCAACAAAGCTGCTACGCGGCGCCAACGTCAACTCGAGCCAATACAAGCCCAAAAACGAATATCCCCATCGGCCTAAAACCCTTCAGCGAGAATCAGCGGCCGGTGGTGTGCCGCGCGCACCTTTATTATGGCCCCAAAGCAAGGACCTGCCGGCCATGGTGCAAGTGGCCAAATAAAGATGACGCCAAGCTGCTCCCCTCGTCACGCCCAAATTCAAGATCTTCCTCACCATCAAGAGAAACGTCGGAAAACTAGATAAGCAGGTTGTGATTAACGCGACGTCCGGCCTGCCGCTGATCTCAGTCGCAGCTCGCATCGCAAGTCTGAAGGTCAATTTTACCACCAACTTGTGTCAATGATTGTCAACTCTACCCAACCGCAGTAAAGATTTCCACCGCAAACGGTCAGCCGCTCGAAATATTCGGAGAAGTAACACTGGACATATCAATTCCTAAATTACGAAGAATATTCAGGTGGACATTCGTCGTCGCCCAAGTCTCCAGTCCACTTCTCGGCGCCGATTTTCTATCCCATTATGACATCCTTGTGGACTGCAAGCATGGCATTTTGAAGGATAGAGCAACAACTCTTCAAGCCACTACTAAACCTGTGCAATCCAAAGACCTTCAGCTCATCAATATTAACCCTACCGACAAATTACCTCAAGAAATCAGGAACCTGCTTGACAAGTACTCCTCACTACTGAAACCAGCTCAACCGCAGAAAGTTTCCACCAACACTGTCAAGCATACCATCGACACTGGCAGCGCACCACCAGTGTTTGCAAGCCCTCGACGTCTTCCACCCGATAAATTATCCTCAGCTAAGGCTACTTTCAACAACTTACTTCAAGATGGAATTATAGAACCCTCAAAATCACCATGGGCCTCACCGTTACACCTCGTTCCGAAGAAGATACCAGGCGAATGGCGGGCGTGTGGTGATTATAGAAGCCTAAACGCTGTCACGAAACCGGACAGATATCCACTTCCTCATATAAGAAGTCTGTCAACATCTCTGCACGGAAAATCATGCTTTAGCAAAATCGATCTAGTCAGAGCATATCACCAAATTCCAGTCCACCCAGAAGATATCGAGAAAACGGCTGTACCAACTCCATTTGGTTTATTTCAGTATTTATACATGCCATTTGGTTTAAGAAACGCCCCTGCAACATTTCAACGCTTCATGGATACAATTTTCAGAGTTGACTGCGTATTTGTGTATCTCGACGATATTTTAGTCCATTCAAATAACGCAGTTGACCATTTGAAAGACTTAGAACGCGTATTCAAGATCCTTCAAGAACACAATTTAAGAATTTCCTTAGAAAAATGCATATTTCAGCAATCCAAAATTGAATTTCTGGGTCATGAAGTTTCCCCAGCAGGCATTCGTCCTCCTGTAAACAAAGTCTCCGAAATTCAAGATATTCCCCAACCGCAAGATTACCAAAGCCTCAGAAGATTCCTAGGAATGACGGGATTCTATCGCCATATGATACCCCGTTACGCCGATTTAGTCTCACCTTTAAGTGAAATCGTCAGAACTCAAGTCAAAAGCAAAAGTCTACAGTGGAACGACGAAGCAATTCAAGCCTTTCAAGATGTCAAGGATGCACTACGGAACGCCGTTACGCTTTGTCATCCTCTTCCATCAAGCTCAATCCTTCATTTAGTTACGGACTGCTCACAAATAGCAGCTGGAGCAGTTCTTCATCAAATAATCGACAGCAAACCGGTTCCCATCGCCTTCTTTTCCAAGAAATTAACTACAACTCAGCAAGCGTACGCCGCATACGATAGAGAATTACTCGCAGCATACCTAGCCGTCCTGCATTTCCGTCAATTTTTAGAAGGTCGTCAAGTAATACTCTTCACGGATCACAAACCGATGGTTTCTGCCTACAAGAGTCCCTTACGAGCCAAGACAGACCGACAACAACGTCATTGGTCTGCCATCACGGAATACGTATGCGATGTAATACATATCTGTGGATCCGAAAACGTCGTAGCGGACTGCCTTTCACGCAATGTAAACGCAGTACATATCGACGCTTTCGATTTATCAGCAATCGCGGAATCTCAACAAAAAGATCAAGAAACGCAAGAATTTCTCCCACGTCTCAAGCCGTTCCCGTTTCCAGAAAAAACAACTTTATATTGCGATACATCCACGCCATATCCCCGTCATTTTGTTCCCAAGCAGCATCGATCTTCCATCTTCAATCAATTTCATAATATTTCTCATCCAGGCATCAAGCAATCACTTCGTATCATTAAATCAAGATACTTTTGGCCCTCAATGAATAAGGATATTCGAACTTGGTCCCGAAATTGTGAATCATGTCAATCCTCAAAAATTTCTCGCCATACAAAATCAGAAATAACCCCCTTCGATTTACCAAGTTCAAGATTTGAAACGGTACATATCGACATCGTCGGTCCCTTACCGCCAACCACTTTGCCCGGTCAAACATATCCTTCCCCATATAGATATCTCCTAACCTGCATCGATCGTGCCACAAGATGGATAGAAGCATATCCTCTGATTGATACTACAGCCACATCAATAGCACACACATTTCTCGATGTATGGATTTCAAGATTTGGTGTACCACTGCAAGTCATAACGGACCGCGGATCCCAATTCGAATCCGAACTCTTTAGGGAACTGTCAGCTCTCATCGGATTTCACCGACTAAGAACTTTGTCGTATCGCCCTCAGACCAACGGAATAATTGAAAGATCTCATCGCATCATCAAGACAGCAATCATCGCTCGAAAACAAGATTGGCTCCCCGCTTTACCCATAGTTCTCCTTGGTTTACGCAGTCTCCCCAACGAATCGGGTTATTCACCGTTCACCACCGTCACCGGAACCACCCTATTATGCCCGAGGCCAATGATCGCCAATTCGTCATCAAAATCCAATTCAAAATTCATCTCCGAATTAGCCAAGAAAATGACGCAAATCGATTTCGCCCAACTCTCTCAAGGAAACATTCACTCAGCCCCCAAATCATTCATTCCATCGGAACTCCACAAATCAAGCCACGTATGGGTACGCATCGACCGCGTTCGAAAACCATTCGAGGCACCATATCAAGGACCTTTCCGTGTTCTCGAACGCCACGATAAGTACTTCGTAATAGAAAAAACCAACGGATCATCAGAAGCCATTTCAATTAATCGTTTAAAACCGGCTTATATAGTTTCAGGTCCCACACAGGTACCGGGCGCACAATCGGACGACATCGGATCGGAGAAAAAGCACGCAAGGAAAAAGGACGATGGAGGACGCACCTCGGAGGTAGCAAATACAGACCTCAGGACGAGCGCGCAGGACAACGCAACAACCGGAAACGAGGCCGACCGAGGATCAACGCTAGCTGGACGAAGGATCCGATTCAAATCAAGACCCGAATATTTCTACTTTTGATATACGTGCTCCGCTTCTCGGGGTGGGCAGTAGTGTGGGGCCGCGCAGTTAATTTTCCGCATTTATATTATTTTTATATTAGTTACCGACAAACCAATTTTGCGCGTTACCAAATTGTATATATTTTATCATTGTGTAATTTTAAGAATCATATATAATCTTTATAAATAAGTATTGTACATAAATTGATACATATATTTTTAATTAATTCAGCTGTATATACAATAACAAAATCTTCTGTAAAATTACCCCAGGCAACCAAGAACTCAATAAACTCTGAAAGCGACCCGCTTTTTCTTCAAGACGCCAACCTCCCAAACAACAGGGAGAGAAGAGGACACGAGAGGCCCCTAGAAGAGATACCCAACAAAGAGATAGCCTGCCTCTCGTATCCTTCATTCTTCCCAGCAAATACAAGTAGTAGCAAGAAGGAACCAGCTACAATAGACAGCTTGATTGCATCACATACATGGTATTTATTCATGGCAAGGGCAACTGCAAAGAGACGTACATGGCAAAGATGACCGCTTGTATGTACAGTGTCCACCACATGCACTTTTGCGGCCACATTTTATTAGTTCTTACAGGCACCAGCTATAGCGCTTTTGTCATTCCATTCCATTGTCATTGCATTCTTGTTCAGGACAAGATCACCTTGAGGTTGACCTGTTGATTCACTTTGGAAAAAGGAAATACTAGTTCCATGGAACGAGGTTTTAGCTGTTGATTCTGAGGGATTGTGGTCACAATTATCCATTGCACTAACAGTGAAAACATTAAATTTCACTTGTGGTGGGGAAACTAATCCAATATCATTGTATCTGTTCACGACAGCTTCACCTAATTGGCTTCATATTTCTAGCTCCCTACTATAGCTAATGCTAAAGGCCATGCTCAAACAATGTGTTAACAATTTCTTTTTTTCTTGTTTTGGAATGCACAGAAAATCTCAGAAAGACTGGAAAGGGAGGTTCTTTGGCATTATATTTGGCAAATCAATTGAACTGCAGTAGTTGTGCCAATGCAGCATCACCTTTGGAAGCTCCGATATCTACGTGTGATTTTATGCTACTGCCATGTGAAACACTCGATACAAAATTTAGAAGCAGTGGAGGAGTACATGAGTTTATGTAGTTATCATCAAAAGATCTTTGGAAAGTAGCGTTGCATTCTAATATCTGTTTCCTCAGGATTTGAGCTGATTTTGAAACAATCAAAGCATCTTCATACTTATTAACTTTTGCTAACGCAGGTCCACCATCTTCCTTGAAGGCTAAGAGAATATCCCTTTATTATCCCTTCCTTGTTTGAAACATTCTAGCATTCTAGCTCTAACCCTAGCTTTGGAGTATAGTGTATAAGTTGTTCTTTAAGTCTAGTAGAATTGACGAAAGGGTCTGTGACTCCAAATTGCAAAAGTCTGTCCCTGTAAAGCTTTACCAAATCGGCTAAACGAAAAGTTACTAGCTCATCTCTAGCAACCTATTTATCGTACTTTCATGAATGTAAGAAATCAGTTCTGAGAGTGCTCATTACTTCTTCGTGTTTCTGTACATTTTCAAGCGATATGAGTCTGTTGCTTAATTGGTGTAACATTTTGCATGATACTTCATTTCTAGAGCAATGGCATCTGGACCACTAAGTTGGGCCATGAATCTAGAGTCATTTAAGCTGTTTGCTATTTCCCTGAGTTTCACACTTGTATTTTCAAATTCCATGCGATGTAAGTTTTTTCTTTCATCAGATTCATCGCATATGAAGCATATATTTTGCTTTGTGTCTATGCTGATGCGTTTTGCTCTACTTGTTGAAAGTTCAGTGTCACTTGTACCTCTTTCTTTCCTCTTTCTAGCTCTCTGAATACGAGCTTTCCATCATTTTTATTATCTTTATTATATTTACTATATTTATTATATTTTAATTATTTATTTAATAATTTTAGCACTCTGTGAATAGTTGTACATTTTTCAACCATGGATTTTGAGCACGATTTTGAATTTTTCAAATGTCAATTGGTCTTATCTATTAATGGAGGTCCTCATGTGAAAGCATGCTAAATTTCATGTTTCTATCACCATCTGAAAGATTTTTAGTTCTTACTGGCCTCTACACCAGTAAGGATCTGTAACTATGTACAGTACTCAAATAATTCCTTTTCGGGGTGGGTATCACATCTTTCGAGCTAAATCTTAAATGACTAAGCATTCTTCAGTTTGGGGAATATAAAATCATATAACATAATCTTTTTATATTCTCGTATAGTACTTTTATATAAATAATATAGGAAACTCGGATCATGTTAAGAATAGCGAACCCATTTACCTCATGTTAAGAATGGCGAACCCAAAATTAAACATGTTAAGAATAGCGAACCCAAAATTCAACAGGTTAAGAATGGCAAACCTAATGTTTCAACAGGGAAAAATACCTCGAAAAAAAATATGCTCCACTATTTCCATATAGCCAACTAATGGGGTTGTACTTGTATCAACTAAACCGAACACCCATACTTGATATGCAGGATATTTTTGCTACCCGCACACGAAGGGTAGCAAAAATAACTGAATGCCCGGTTAGGTTAATTGAATGCCCTGTTAGGTCAACTGAATACCCGGTTAGGTTCATTGAGTGCCCGGTTAGGTCAACTGTACGCCCTTGACGATTGGTTAGGTTTAGTCGTGATATTTTCGTTAAAACTAACGAATTTATCACGACTAAACCTAACCAATCGTCAAGGGCGTACAATTGACCTAACCGGGCATTCAAATTTTATCCTATGTAAATAATGGTTTTCACAAAATTCTCCATGTTAAGAATAGCAAACCCAAAAGTTTCCATGTCAAGAATAGGGACCCCAAAATTATCCATGTCAAGAATAGCGAACCCAACACCCTATGGGTTCGCTATTCTTAACGTGATCTGGAAAATCATGCCTATCACAACTTATAGAGCACTATAACCATATCCTAGATGCACTGGAAGGCAATGAAGACTACGATGTCATATACACGGATTTTGCTAAAGTTTCCGACAAATGTGATCTTGGTATAACAGCATATAAAATGAAACATATGGGAATAACAGACAAAGTGGGAAAATGGATCTACTGTACAACTTCCTCAGAGAACGTCGACAGTCGTCAAAATTCAAGGTATATCACCATCAGAATCGGAAGTACGCAGCTCAGTACCACAAGGTACAGTACTGGCCCCACTCCTGTTCATTATCATGCTAACAGACATAGACAGTGAAGTAAACAGCAACAGTATACAAAGATCAGCAGAAAAATCAGCGATGCAAAAGAGGTGGAGGCCTTGCAGAGGGACACGAACAAAATATACAAATGGTCAGAAGACAACATGATATTTAACACCGAGAAATTTCAGCTCTTGAGATATGGTATAAATGAGGAACTTAAACAGAGTGCATATTATGTTCTAGATAGACAGGAAATAAATTCAGAGAAGCACGAAAGCGATGGATACGAAATTCGAGACACAAAATCAGATAGCGATAAACAAACCAAAAAGAGTTGCGGGACAGGTACTAAGAATGTTAAAAAAAAAGGGCAGGACAGTAATGATTCCCCTGCTGAAAACACTGATTATACCAAAACTTGAATACTGCCCAGTCTTGACGTCCTCAAATAAAAAAGAAATTAATAAACTAGAAGAAACTCAGAGACATCTCACAGTTAAGATCGATGGCTGCAAAGAACTCAACTACTGGGAAAGACTACGTAAACTAAATCTGTAATCCCTGGAAAGAAGAAGAGAGAGGTACACCATAATCTACATATGGAAAATGATCGAAAAACTGGTACCAAACCTAAAACTAAACCCAATTACCATCCAAACAACGCTGGAAAATAGGAAATGCAGAATGTGTAGTGTTCCCAAATTAAAGGCACGACAAGGGGCTTCTTCAACACTGAAGGAAAATAGCTTGGTTGTCAGGGGGACAAGACTTTTAACCAGCTTCCAAAGGATCTCAGGAACGTTACAGGGGTCAAAGTTGAAGTCTTCAAAAGAAGATTAGATACCTGGCTCAGGAAGGTACCAGATGAGCCGAGTGTACCTGGCTATGTGCGGTGAAGAACGCAAGAGAGCAACTCACTCCTCCACCAAGCCCAGACCTAGAAGCAGGGCCACCAGCTTCACCTTCCTGTGAAGAGAGACCAACGCACGGAACTACAACGAAGTTAACGAGGTCTGTAAAAATTTTATATTAATTCTTAGTATAACTTGAGAGTGATGACCACATTTAAGGTCTCTATTATGAAAATGTAATAAAATATAAGCATTTTCACACCTAAATAATGTAACAAACGGTCTACGTAGTTCCCGGAGGCGAATTTACTTTATAAAATAATTTAAATTTTCATAAACAAAATGCTGAATAGACAGTTTTAAAATCTTTTCCAGTGGTTAAAAAAAAGAAAGAAAATCCTATTCATTCCAAAAGACACCAATTACAATACAGTAATTGTTTCACCGGAACTGCCGAAATTGAAGGCAATGATTCGTCATACATAAATGAGCCCCTCCTTGTAGGTTCTTCCCTTTACTACAGTCTACCCAGAGTTTTAGAAGTACATAAGACATGAACAGCTTCTTTTCGAGGAAACCTAGGAAATAAATCGTGGGTTAAAACGCTCCTACGTGTAATCTATACAGTAAACCCTCGTCCAACGCGTGTTTGTCGAGCGCGAATTTGCTTATACACGGAAAAATAAATGCTAACATTTAACTTGAGAGTGATGACCACATTTAAGGTCTCTATTATGAAAATGTAATAAAATATAAGCATTTTCACACCTAAATAATGTAACAAACGGTCTACGTAGTTCCCGGAGGCGAATTTACTTTATAAAATAATTTAAATTTTCATAAACAAAATGCTGAATAGACAGTTTTAAAATCTTTTCCAGTGGTTAAAAAAAAGAAAGAAAATCCTATTCATTCCAAAAGACACCAATTACAATACAGTAATTGTTTCACCGGAACTGCCGAAATTGAAGGCAATGATTCGTCATACATAAATGAGCCCCTCCTTGTAGGTTCTTCCCTTTACTACAGTCTACCCAGAGTTTTAGAAGTACATAAGACATGAACAGCTTCTTTTCGAGGAAACCTAGGAAATAAATCGTGGGTTAAAACGCTCCTACGTGTAATCTATACAGTAAACCCTCGTCCAACGCGTGTTTGTCGAGCGCGAATTTGCTTATACACGGAAAAATAAATGCTAACATTTATTTGCCGAAAGCAGAAAATTTGATTATACACGGTCCGCCAAACACGCTCTAATACACTAGTACTGTACGCGTGCCAATGCGCGCTCTAGTGTTTTTCCTATACTCTCCAACACTCCCGCATCTCCCTCCCTCTCGCGTCACCTCTCGCATCACCCTTTGTCTCAGTCCCGCTACCGTGTTAAGTTTAGTGAAGTTGTGATGGATTGTTTTTGTCGTATTTTGCCGTTGTTTCGCTATTACCCTTAAACAGCAGTATTGCACCAAAACGTAAAGCATCTGCAAGTGATAGTGAAGAGAAGAAAAATCGTAAGGTTACATGACATTAGCCGAAAAAAATAAAGATTCTAGATAAGTTGCATGGTGGTATGAGCATAACATCAGTTGGCCGCGAGTATCACGTGATTGAGTCTACCATACGCACCATCCGAAAGAGTGAAGAAAAGATGCGTGCCATTTTCATTTAATATATTTTTATTTATCAGATGTAAATATCATTATGTTTATGATTTTATTATGATCTTATTTCATATACAATATAGGTACGGAAATTCATTTGTGTGTGAATAAAATATCTATGTATCTAAGTATTAATGGGGAGACTTTACGCGGTCGCGTTCACGTATTCCCATTTATCCCATAAGGTATTAAGTTTGTCCAACGCGGATTTACCTAACGCGCCGTTCTCGAGGAACCTAACCTCGGCGTTGGACGAGGGTTTACTGTAATAATAAAAGGACGCGCGCGGCGCGCGCGCGCGCGCGTGTGTGTGTGTGTGTGTGTGTGTGTGTGTGTGTGTGTGTTCCAGCCATAGGTCCAAAATGGAAGCAGTTACAAACATGAAACTTTACACACATATTGATTAGGTCCCGAGGTAAATTTAAAAAATTAAATGACGCCATCAAGATCATTAGGTCATTACGTATATGTCCGTCTGTTCCAGTCATAGGTCCAAAATGGAAGCAGTTACAAACATGAAACTTCACACACATATTGATTAGGTGCCGAGGTTGTGCACCTGGGTGTTAATAAATTAAATAATTAAATTTTAAAAATTAAATGACGTCATTGAAATCATACATCATTACGTTAGGCCTGTGCGATTAATCGAAAATGTCGATATGGGCCGATTCAGTAAAAGAATCGAAATCCGACCCGACTTAGAGCTAAAAATTTTCGATTCTTCGATTCGCTAACTATAACCTGTTAAGACGATAAACTGGCACTACCCAAAAAACCATGGAATGTCGAAACCTTGGAATAGCAATTGAAAAAATAAATATATACACATATATATATATATATATATATATATATATATATATATATTATATTATATTATAATATATAATAATATAATAACGTTATAAAATGGTTGGATATTTGAGAGATTACACTTTTATTAAGATCTGCATGCGCTCAATGCGCATGGTCAGCTTTTGATTTTGTGATGTCACAGAATCACGTGACCAGTTATTTGGGTTCAGTTGTTTATAACGCTTTTCAGTATGTTGTTGCTGGTGCATGTATGTACTTCTGTTGGTGCTGGTGCATGTAAATTCTAAAGTATAGGTGAGTGCAGTGCACAATCGCAGTTGAATCGAATCGAATCGAGAATCGAAAACAAGTGGCCGAATTGAATCGAAAATTGAATCGAAATAAAAATATCCGAATCGCACACCCTTATATTATATATATATATATGAAAATTATTTCACGAAAGTAACACGTGAAAAATATTTATGATGAGTAAAACCACGAAGGAAAGGAAACTCACAAACCTGGCAACCCTATGCGCCCTATTATTAGCTCGGTGGGCTCTATTGCCTATAAACTCTCCAGATGGCTTGTCAAAGTCTTGTACCCCATTCTCGGAACTATCTCTGATTCACATGTAAAAAATTCCATGGATCTTACTGAAAAATTGAATAATGTACGCACTGAAACCGACGATAGATTGATCAGTTTTGACGTCTGTTCATTGTTTACAAACGTGCCGATTGACGATATGCTTGACTTTCTCTCCCGAGAATTACATAAGTACGACCTGCCACTACCTGCACACATCGTTTTGGAACTTATTAAGCTTTGCATCAAAGACTGTAAATTCACTTTCAATATCGAATATTATCAACAGGTTTTTGGGATGGCCATTGGCAACCCCTTGTCACCCCTCCTCTCCAATATTTATATGGAGTTTTTCGAAATTACTTACATTCAGAGAATCCTGGGGGTTGGCATCCCATGGTTGGGGTACGTCGACGATATTTTGTGTATATGGCCGATGAATCGTGACCTGGATGACTTCCTCCTTCAGTTAAATGATCAAGTCCCCTCCATTAAGTTTACTTTAGAAGTGGAACAAGACAACTCAATCCCGTTTTTGGATGTGCGTGTACATAGGGAAAGCCCAGGTTTTAAGTGTAGTATCTATCGGAAAAAACAAACAATTTTTTCCTACGTACACTTTTACTCTGGATATGACACCCCCATTAAGAAGGCCATATTTTCTTCGATGTTTCTCCGCGCTCTTAGGATCGCCAGTCCCGAATACATCGATGCCGAATTGGAAAAAATCAACGGTATTGGAAGTGATTTGTGTTATCCATCTGCGTTTATGGAATCTTGTCTCAACAAGGCAAAACGAACTTTCTATCGTGTCAATAATAACACTCGTACTTTGTCAAAAAATATTTTAGTACTTCCATTTTTCCCGGGCTTTTTAGGCATTGCTAATGTACTTAAACTTTTGGATATTAATGTGTAGTATTTTCATATAACAATATTGTGAAAAATATCATAGTAAAAAATAGCCCTACCAATAATTCAGGCATTATCTATAAAATTGGTTGTAAACAATGTGATTCCTTTTACATTGGTCAGACGGGAAAGGATTTCCACACGAGTGTAAAACAGCATCAATATTTCGTTAGAACGGGACAGTCGTCCAGTGCCCTTTTTGTCCATTTGTCAGAGTTATCCCATTGTATTGATTGGAATAATGCTTCAGTTTTGTTTCACTCTAGCAACATTGTTAATAGAAATATTCTTGAGTCTGCTATTATCCAACTTACAAATAACTTTAACATGAGCAAAGGTCTTTTTCAACTCGATCCCGTTGTTTTGAATTCGTTCAGAACGGATTTAGACAAGAAGGGCAGAGTGCTAAAACTTTGGTAATTTTCCCTTATAAATTTGTATGCTCCTCTTGCAATTTTTATTTTTCAATTTATTTTTCTTTTTTCTTTTTTTCTTTACCTATATATCATCCATTTGATCTTGTGTTGAATTCGAGCAAAGTGCTAAAATTGGTAGTTTTCCTTACAAATTTGTATGCTCCTCCCACAATTTTTATTTCTATATATATATATATATATATATATTTTTTTTTTGTAACCTATATATAGTCTTGAACTCTTTATTTACTTCAGTGTTCCTGAGGATGTCATTAGACGAAAGCACTTGAGCACCACTCTGTGATCTTGTGTTGAATTCGAGCAAAGTGCTAAAATTGGTAGTTTTCCTTACAAATTTGTATGCTCCTCCCACAATTTTTATTTCTATATTTATTATATATATTATATATATATATTATATATTTTTTTTTTTTTTTTGTAACCTATATATAGTCTTCAACTCTTTATTTACTTCAGTGTTCCTGAGGATGTCATTAGACGAAAGCACTTGAGCACCACTCTGTGATCTTGTGTTGAATTCGAGCAAAGTGCTAAAATTGGTAGTTTTCCTTACAAATTTGTATGCTCCTCCCACAATTTTTATTTCTATATTTATTATATATATATATATATTATATATATATATATATATATATATATATATATATATATACTGTATATATATTTTTTTTTGTAACCTATATATAGTCTTGAACTCTTTATTTACTTCAGTGTTCCTGAGGATGTCATTAGACGAAAGCACTTGAGCACCACTCTGTGTTTCCTTTCCTTCATGGTTTTATTCATCATATATATATATATATATATATATATATATATATATCGAAACCTATGGTAAAATTATTGAATACCCGGTTAGGTTCACTGAATGCCCGCTTAGGTCAACTGTACGCCCTTGACGATTGGTTAGGTTTAGTCGTGATATTTTCGTTAAAACTAACGAAAACATCACGACTTAACCTAACCAATCGTCAAGGGTGTACAATTAACCTAACAACCCATTCAATTAATCTATTCGGGCATTCAGTTGACCTAACCGGCATTCAATTAACCTAACCTGGCATTCAGTTGACCAAACCTGGCATTCAATTAACCTAACTGGGCATATATATATATATATATATATATATATATATATATATATATATATATGTGTGTGTGTCGAAACCTATGGTAAAAATATTGAATGCCCGGTTCGGCTAATTGAATGTCCGGTTAGGTCAACTGTATGCCCTTGACGATTGGTTAGGTTAAGTCTTGATATTTTCATTAAAACGCGGGATATTTTTGCTACCCGTCCTTCGTGCGGGTTCTCTGCTAGTTATAAATAATTGTGAAGACTTGTGAATAAGTTTTACTTTGCTTGAACATTGTTATAAGCTTTCGTATGGAATCTTCGACTTCGTAGTTTGCTCAAATTTGTTTCACGTTTCAATAGTCTCTTTGAAACTTTAATTTTCGTATTTGTAAAGATTATTCCTTGAAGTAAATTGTTACATTTTGAAATATTGGTGTACATTGCTGAAAATGTGTCTATTTTGAATTGGAATTTTGTGAACTGTTAATCGAACTGTTTCTTCTATTCATCATTCAGGAACGTAATAAAATTGTTAAAACTTAGAACAAAATATCGTTTGTATTACCTTCACTCATTTACTTTTAACTGTACTAATTAAATTTGAAATTTGAGTGAAAAGGGCACCGATTCATTCATCAGAAATAGAAAGGAACAAAAATGGATTGAGATTAAACGAATTATGATTGTTGTGTGAAAGCGGCAACGGATTAAGATTTCTTCTATGGAAGGATTTCAGTCAAAGTGAGATCTTTATCATCAGATTCCAAGTAGTTTAAATCTACATATAGATTCTCAGTGACACAAGAAAAAAAATTCACAAATATATATATATATATATATATATTATATTATATATAGAGAGAGAGAGAGAGAGAGAGAGAGAGAGAGAGAGAGAGAGAGAGAGAGAGAGAGAGAGAGAGAGAGAGAGAGATTACTATGACAGAAAATACAAAATTTCCGTAATAAAAACATTATTTTCCATAAATTAATTTAAATAAAGGAAAACGAACGAGAAACAATTACTTCGTTACTTTTTAGTTTTTAACTATTTTTCAACTAAAAAATATTCATTTATTTCGTTCATTAATTCGTTATTAAACTGTTTAATTGAAATTTACGCTTTTGTTCATATTATAAATCAAAAATTTCTACGCTGTATGTATGTATGTATGTATGTATGTATGTATGTATGTATGTATTGGCCCATATGTCTATCTTCATTTCTCTTTATTTATCTGTCTGTATCTCTTTTCTTCATTGTTTTATATATAGATTGCTTATAGATTAAGTTATACATACAGTACGTAAGAAACAAAGACCACTAATTTTTCAGATCGCCGCTACGCCCATACATATATTTAGAGTGCAATCAGCTCGCAGCGTCAATGCCAAGTAAATATAGAGTCATTGTACAAACGAGTCTTCCATACGTGGTTCATTGCCGTTGAAAGCAAGAAATGTCTTTTAGTCCGGTTGCACGGGGTGGGAACCCTGCATTGTTTGTTATAAAGCAAATCTTGACATATTTTGAAAGCTTATACTACCCCATTCAAGAATCCATCGGGTGTACACCTGACCCCCGCTTGGCTTTTTCAATATGGCCGCCATTTTCCAAGATGGCCGGCGAAACTGAAAAATCCCATATCCTGGTCAATACTTGATGGATTTTGATGATCTTGGTGTCATTTCTAGGGTTTTTTAGGATGATGAGTCGATCTGGAGGGACTGCAGATACTTTGGGAGTCGTTTTGACCCACATTCGTCAATACTCAAGGTCATTGGAGGTCAAACGCCCCCCGAAATAAGGAATATCCCATATCCCGGACAGTCGTGGAGATATTTTGGTGATCTTACTGTCGTTTTTATGGTTTTGGGCGAGACTGAGTAGTTCTATAGGCACATGATAACAGTAGGATATCATTTTGCAACTCCATGGGTCAAGTGAAGGTCATTTGAGGTTAAAGTTTGGCCTTGAAATATGATAATGCCACAGTTGACATCACTGTATTTGCTTTATTTCAGTGACAATTTCTACAATCTAGCGAACTGCTGAGCACTTAACATCTTTTCTGCAGATAAAACCAGATCATAACGCTTAAATGACATAACCCACATTATATGGATATGGATATTCGGATATAAACCACAATTTATGCTAAAGTGCAGGGCACATGCATTCTATGGAAGGTTGCAAAGCTACAAGATATGATCTCGTAAGCCAAACAAAGCTCACACCTAGCTGGGGGATTGGCATTGACAACTTTGATGCAGTTATTCACATTAGGTAACCATTTATTGGGGGCAAATATCAAAAGACATGGTTGTGTCAGGATCGTCAGGATCATCAGTCTGCTCTTCGTTTGCGTTTTGGGTCACTGGATTGTTGCAATCCAAGCCGTTGCCCCATGCACAGAACATTGTGCAAGGGATTCCGCGTCCCATGCAGCCGCAGCGACTTCCCCTGCATGCTGATTTTGATTCACACCCACATCTGATTATCTTCAGAACTTTATCTGGTGTTAAGCACACTCCTTCACCAACTATTTTTGGGATGAGAACTCTGTTTGTTTCGTCTCTCTCTCACCCACCCATAATGCCAGGATCAAGTGGTGGTGGGTCACACTTTAGTGCATCGAGCCAGTTCGCCACAGTGTAGTGGGCTCTGAGCACATTTTGATGGAAAGCTTCAGTTGTTGGTAGTAGAGAACATACTTTGGGTGTAGCAGTTCCCGACTTCCCTGTCTTCTGAGCCCATACTCGCTGACGACACTCAGTAAGAGATGAGGATTTCTTATCCCCATAGCATGTTACATTAGGTAACCATTTATTGGGGGCAAATATCAAAAGACATGGTTGTGTCAGGATCGTCAGGATCATCAGTCTGCTCTTCGTTTGCTTTTTGGGTCACTGGATTGTTGCAATCCAAGCCGTTGCCCCATGCACAGAACATTGTGCAAGGGATTCCGCGTCCCATGCAGCCACAGCGACTCCCCCTGCATGCTGATTTTGATTCACACCCACATCTGATTATCTTCAGAACTTTATCTGGTGTTAAGCACACTCCTTCACCAACTGTTTTTGGGATGAGAACTCTGTTTGTTTCGTCTCTCTCTCACCCATAATGCCAGGATCAAGTGGTGGTGGGTCACACTTTAGTGCATCGAGCCAGTTCGCCACAGTGTAGTGGGCTCTGAGCACATTTTGATGGAAAGCTTCAGTTGTTGGTAGTAGAGAACATAGTTTGGGTGTAGCAGTTCCAGACTTCCCTCTCTTCTGAGCCCATACTCGCTGACGACACTCAGTAAGAGATGAGGATTTCTTATCCTCATAGCATGCAACAATGAACGCTGTTGCCTCTTTCTCGATATGGTCGAAGCATGCATCAAGGGACCCCAGCTTGTCTAGCTTCCGACCCTTCTTGGCTGTGGCAATGGCAGTGGATTTGCCGATGCCATGTATTGCTGAAACTGTGTCACAACCACTCAAAGCGTGTAGTTTGAGGATTTGTGGGATGATGTCTTTGTGCTGGGTTACAGTTGCTCGGATGTCCACTGATTTTCTGCCACGCACTGGAGACTCCATAATCATGGGACAGCCTAGTTTCTTAAATTCATAGAAGTGAGTCAGCATGGCAAACACGTCTGTGTCATCACAAATAATGGAGATGCGGGCATCAGAATCTTTCTCAACTTGTGCGATAGCGTGTTGTGTTATTATCACGTCAGCCTCTTCATGAGATGATGAGAGCTCCAATGCTGCTCGACTCCTGCCTCGCACAATGGAAGTCGGTATGGTCTGCTATCCTGCAAGCACTAGCTCATGGTCTTAGGTTACAGTTGCGAGATATTCACTATCAGCAAGGATTTGCTCACAGAGCAGCCTGTTTAGTTGCTCCTTGTTCGCGGTGCACATGAGAACAGCGTCTCTTGTAGGCAATGGGGTTTTGGGGTCCAGCTTGTGAAGTCTGCTGCTCTTGCTTCTCACTGCCCGAGTGCTTGATTTCGGAGAGAAATCATAGTAGCGATCAAAAGCTAGTACTACAGATGCATGAGAAAGATGTTTCGGTAGCCATACTTTGAAGGTTTGGATAAATGTAGCAACTGTGCCACTAGCAGGCCAGTCGACTGTCCACAAAGCAGCTGACACATCCATGATAACAACTGTTGGTCGACCCCATGTTCGAGAGGATGTTTCCACTCCCAAGTTCTGCTTGAATGCGGACTTAGCTGCAGTTCTCATTAAGCCATCTGGTTGGAACAGTGCGGGTGGGTATGCCGCAAGCTCTGTTGAGAATACATGGGTCAAGTCAAGTTCATGTTCGCTCATCAGCAAACCGATGACGCGTGCATAAATCGCTTCTTGGCCCATAACCAAGTGGGCACCCACCTTGATATGTTTCGTTTTACTTACAAAGGTGATGACATGTTTGGAAATGGTGCCATAAAAGCGTTGTGGCCGTGATGACTCGTACTGTGCCAGTTGCGTCTTTCCAATACTAACAGCTCTATCGGCATTGGCATCTGGAGATGCAAGCTGCCCTCTCTGAACATTGTATAAGTTGCCTCCTGGATGTGACTCTGGATCCATTGGGTCAAACCCAGACCCGGATCTAGGGGGGGGGCTATGTGGGCTGCAGCCACGGGCCCCGCATTTGAGGGGGCCCCCAAAATTTTCTACATTATTTATTTTAATTTTAGGTTTTTACATTTATTATTACATTTACTAATTTCATTTATTATTATTTCAGATTTTTTATTGTGAGGTGAAATGTCTAAGCGATCTTACGAAAGATTCGTTCAGTGTAGAGCTTCGTGCATTCAATATGCTTATGCAGCATCAGCTTGGAGAAGTTTTCCCCAATGTCTTAAATGCATACAGAATGTACTTGTCATTGATGGTGACCAATTGTACCGGCGAACGGAGTTTTTCTAAGTTAAAGCGACTGAAATGTCGCACACGTTCAACAATGAAGCAAAAGCGATTACAGGCACTGGCAATTCCCTATGTTGAACATGCTCTGGCCAAAGAAGTCGATTTTCGAAATATTATTAATGAATTTGCACAAAAAAAGGCTCGTCCGTTCAATCGGTTGCCAGCTCATAATCAGTAGGTAGATGTGTATAAAATTATTAATTCAGGAAAATATAATATGTAAAATAAAGTAAAATATTTGTAAAGTAATATGTTTGTTCTGAAAACTAAATAAATAAAGTAAAGTAATATGTTTGTTCTGAAAACCTTTAATTTTCCTCGTAAACAAAGCTTATAATCCTTATATAATAAAAATTGTAGCCAAGGGGGGGCCCAAAAAAAAATAATTAGCCACGGGCCCCCATTCTTCTAGATCCGGGCCTGGTCAAACCACCAGGTGGGCAGCACCATCGGCAATAATCTCAACAACCTGAAAAAAATAAGAGGAATAATTAGACATATTGGAATTCACCTTACCATGGGGAAAATAATCCCTGATTTCATTTTAAATCCTATAGAACTACTCAGTCTCGCCCAAAACCATAAAAACGACAGTAAGATCACCAAAATATCTCCACGACTGCCCGGGATATGGGATATTCCTTATTTCGGGGGGCGTTTGACCTCCAATGACCTTGAGCATTGACGAATATGGATCAAAACGACTCTCAAAGTATCTGTAACCCCTCCAGATCGACTCATCATCCTAAAAAACCCTAGAAATGACACCAAGATCATCAAAATTCATCAAGTATTGACCAGGATATGGGATTTTTCAGTTTCGCCGGCCATCTTGGAAAATGGCGGCCATATTGAAAAAGCCAAGCGGGGGTCAGGTGTACACCCGATGGATTCTTGAATGGGGTGGTATAAGCTTTCAAAATATGTCAAGATTTGCTTTATAACAAACAATGCAGGGTTCCAGTAAAATCAGGGTCTGTGTTACCGGACTATTTGAGTTACTATAATGGAGGGAGCAGCTTGATCGATAAATTTATAAATATATATATATATCACCGTGTAACACAAAATTTGTCCATGAGTTAAAACTATTATTTTCTGATTTTTTAGGGCATAAATAAGTAAAAATGAGCAGTCACCAAGTTCAGACTTCGGTTCTCAGTTCATGAGATCGATTTATTGATTTTTTGCCATTTTTGCTTATTAATTTAAGGGTTTTTCACACTATCTGCTTTTAAATCAAATGAATCCTGTTAAGTATAATTTTAATTGATGTTAACACGATTATTATGATAAATCAATGATGAAAAATGAAGTTCTCCAGGCCCCGTCTTTAGAAATGAAAATAAAAAGAAGGAAACGAGTAGGGAATAATTATGTATTATAATATGTTAATACACAGACAGTGATACAGTGCAGTGATGCAGAGAGTTGATAAAGAGTATTGCTACGGAGAATTGATACAGAATTGATACAAAAATTCTAGCGTTATAGTTTAATCAAAAAGAAGTTTGTCTACGAGATTGGCGATTGTATTTCAGTTCACTCTCACGCAAAAGGTTCCAGATATAGTCCCCCATCATACTTTCATTGTACTGTCCCTTGTAGCGTTCCTCGAAAGAGCTGACATCCTGGTGAAATCTTTCACCTTGTTCTTCTGAGTAGTCTCCCATGTTTTCTTTGAACTCATCAAGGTGGGCGTGTAGTACGTGCAGTTTCAGCGACATCCGGCAGCCCATGCTCCGGTACGTGTCCACAAGTTCGTCAACGATTTCCCTGTAGTTCTCTGCCTTGTGGTTTCCGAGGAAACCTTTGACTAGAGAAACGAAGCTTGTCCAAGCTGCCCGCTCAACCTCAGACAGCTTCTCAGGAAAGCTGTCGGAGTCAATAAGTCGCTTCACCTGAGGGCCCACAAATACTCCTGCTTTGATCTTCGCCTCCGACAACTTCGGGAACAGCTCCTGGATGTGCTTCAATGCCTCACCCTCTGGATCCAGCTGTTTAACAAACTGCTTAATGATGCCCAATTTGATATGCAGGGGTGGCATCAGCACTTTCGTTGGCTCCACCAGCGGCTCTTGCTTCACGTTATGGGCCCCAACCTCATAGCCGGTCCTGAGGCACAGTTCCTCTTCTCGTAGTGAAGGGCTGTATTTCGGCTATCCCAGAGGCACAGATAGCAAGGGAACTTGGTGAAGCCTCCCTGAAGCCCCATCAAGAAGGCCACCATCTTGAAATCGCCAATGACCTCCCAGCTGAAATGGTCGTACTTCAGTGCACTCAGCAGGATTTTGACGTTCTGGTACTCTTCTTTCATGTGCACTGAATGAGCCAGAGGAATCGAGGGCCACTGATTTGTGTTGTGCAGTAAAACAGCCTTGAGGCTTTTAGATGAACTGTCGATGAAGAGCCGCCAGTCAGAGGTGTTGCAGGGAATGCCCACAGCGTCGAAGAGTCCTCTGATGTCATGGCAGTAGCACAACCCATCTCTAAGAGTGAAGAACACTGAAAAGCCGCGATGCCGCTTCCTCTGGGAAGTAATTCGAACGCTGTCGTCCAGTAAGTCCCACTGCTTCAGTCTGGAAATGAGCAGCTCGGCGTTGGACTTTGTCAAGGCCATTTCCCTGATGAGGTCGTTGATGTCCTCTTGGTTGGGGTAGTAGGGGCACCTTTCACCGGCCACCCGGCGTCGACGGCGCGCAGCAGATGACGCACCTTGCTCCTCCTCGGAATCATCATAGCTTGCTTCTTCTGCTGGACAAGATTGATCTCTCAAGGGAGGCTGTGGCACAGGTAGGTCCGTCGCGTTATGGGGAACAGGTGCAATAGATGACGGAATGTCAGGGTACTCAATGGGAGGCGCATTCTTCCCCTTTCTCCGTTTTGTTGGGTCCACCATACAGAAATAGCAGTCCGTGAGATGGTCTGAGGGCTCACGCCAGACACGGGGGATAGCGAAACGCATTGCCCTCTTCTCTCCTCTAAACCAACCTTCAAGAGTGCGGCGGCAGTAGTCACAGATGACATGTGGTGCCCAGCGTTTGTCTTGGTCACCGACTGGCATTCCGAAGTAGGCATGATAGGCTTCCTTTGCACGGGTGCAACTGTCCAAGCAGTGTTTTTTAGCCGTCTTTGCGAAGAACTCGCCGCACACGTAGCAGAAGGAATCCGCTGGGTATTTGCAACCACGAGCAGCCATAACAGTAACTTCGTCACACGTCACACGTCTGAAAAAGTAAAAATAATGGATTAATTTAACCCTATATGGACATAATTCTTATTTTTGTCTTAAATTTTTTTTAACCTATATTAAACATTCATTTAGAGTACTTTGAACATAAATATGTGATTTTTAATGTAATATATATATATATAATAATATATATATAAATAATATATATAATAATATATATAATATATATATAATGTAATATATATAATACAAATTGGACAACCTTATACCACGTGGCAAAGAAGGCATGGATGTCAGAGCCATCAATATTGTTACGTTTCAATAAAATATTCTAGTGCTCAGTTTATCAGAATTGTTTTATATTACTTCAGCCACTCTAACAACATATATTGAGCAATAAAAAATTATTCAACTTACCTTTAATCAAATAAAGTGATAAAAAATAAAAAACGAACTGCGTAACCATACACTTTTACTTCTACTGACGCACTAACTTATTTTTCATTAAAGCTCGGTTTTCTGCAGTAGGAGTTGCCAATTCGTGATATAAACTCCTTGAACCGTTACAAATTTGACGATATCGTCATTTAAGTTAAAATGTACTTGTTTCGGTAAATATATAGTAAATTTTGAAGCGTTTACAGATCTGTCGCAGATGTCCATATAGGGTTAAAAAATAATAATATTCTTATTTCAACAAAATCGATGTACTGACAACAAACCCGAAGTTTAAAATCACTGACAGGTTTTTCCAGTGATTTGAAGCATAATGAATCAGAAAATAAAGGTTATTGCCCAGAAACAAAGAAAAATTTTTTTTTTGTTACACGGTATAATCATTTCCGTGCTTGGGTCGTTATTTTGGAATGCAACCACCTCTGATTTTATATATGTGTGGATGCATGAAAGTTTGTGTTTTATCCTAACGACAACACAAATGCGCCAGTTTCAATCACCAGCACAGTGATTTACTCAACAGTACATTCATATCACTTCAGCTTTGCTCTTTATTAGTATTTCCATTATAACCTAAATCATTTCTTATTTTTTCAACGTAAAATTTTTCATATAATAGAGTAATTATTAGTCGCTCTATCAATTGGACAAATAAATTTATTTTGCAATGCTTCATTTGCTTTATTATTGACTTGTAGAGACCGACCAGAAATTCCTTTCCTCACGTCCGCAAACATCCGGGAATCATCAGAAACCAAAAAACACACGTGATTTTCAAGGAGAGAGAAACAAAAGGATGTTTGTCTTCTCCCAAAAGGCCCGCGAAAAGTTAGCGTCTTCTGAGCCTATAAAGCCATAGTTCACTAAACTCGCGGTACTTGTAGGTTATCTCCCCCCACCCTCCCTACCAATTTTGACAGCATATTTTCGTTAAAACTAACGTTAATATCACGACTTAACCTAACCAATTATTTATCAAGGGCGTACAATTAATTAATCTATTAATTATTAATTATAAGGATAATCTCTAGGAGTGCTCCATTTTTCAATATTAAACACACACTCATAAAACATATACCATTTGAAAGCTCACATTTTTCTGAGTCTAAAAATGTAGTAATCCAAACGTATCAATAGCAAGTAAAAAGTAACTAGATTTAATTAATTGTTTGGCGCGTGACGTCATTAACTACATTATAAAGGTTGGCTAAGTAATAAATCTTCAGTCTGTGTTGTAAGATGGTATATTTGGTAATTGTTACGCTAACCTAACCTAATATGAATATGTTATTACATTATCATTTGTATAATTTAGGTCTCGGGGGTACGGGGGCGGAGCCCCCGTAAAGATCACGCATCACAAATTGATCGGTATAGGGTTTTATATTTAAACCTAGTTACTTTTTATTTGCTATTGATACTTTTGGATTACTACATTTTTAGACTCAGAAAAATGTGAGCTTTCAAATGGTATATGTGTTATGAGTGTATGTTTAATATTGAAAAATGGAGCGCTCCTAGAGATTTACCAATTATAACATTGTTTATTTCTGGAATAGTATTTACTATTTACTAATAGATCAACTGTACGCCCTTGATAATTGGTAAGGTTAAGTCGTGATATTTTCGTTAGTTTTAACGAAAATATTCTGTCAAAATTGGTTGGGGGGAGATAACCTACAAGTACCAAACTCGCTCTCACTTTGCTCGTTACTCCTCCTCGTGAATCTCCTCTTTCACTTAGCGCCGTTGGACCTCAGCCGGCCCCAGTTTCTCAAGCAACACCTCAACAATACAGAAGCGAATCAACACTTGAGGCGTCCTACAATTTCATCTCACCGGAAGCAAACATCACTTTACCAGCGTCATCCTTTTGGCCCTTGCTCCACTCATCCTTCATCACAATTCGATCGGCACCCGTTCAACAAGTATCTCAACAGGCCCTCAGCACATCCTCCTGCCTGCCTACGGTCAAACATCACGTAGGCCCTCGTCAGTCTTCACAGTTATCCAGGTCGAAACGCAGGACGGTAAACATTCACGTAGGTTTCTTCACTCTCCAGGGTTATCCACGTCGAGATCGCAGGTCGGTAAGCCTCTTGTTGGCCCTCACTCGGCCTACAGTGTTTTGTTACGTCGTGCTAGACTATCCAGGATTCAAAGCTGAAAAGTCCACAAACTCAGCCTAATCGCATAGGCTCTAAAAAGTGTCTTCAGTACCGTTCAAACTAACTCTCCCGTTAAGACCAAAGTAGGCCTATTTAATTGTTATACAATACCGTACTTTTGTATCACTTTGTTATTGTTTTCATTCATATAACTTACTTATTTTGCAATCGATTGTTTGTGCTCTTTTATGCATTTCATTTTAACCGACCTAATCCATTTACTGTGCCATACCGTACTTTCATTATTTCAGTTATTATTGGCTTAATTACTTATTCTGTGTTCACCTCTGCATATCTCATTAGCCTACCTGAATTAGTGTATTTACTTAACAATTAGACTGCATAACCATTTCTTATTGCTATTAATCAGTCATCTTTAACATGGTATAAATACCGTTATAGAATTGTTAATCACTATAAATACCGTTATAGAATTGTTAATCAATGTGAACAAATAATTGACTTATTTTTCTAATTAAGCACAAAACAACAAAGTAATTTCTCTCTCTTTATTAAATATTGTTTGTTTGGGCTGTATGGAAAAAATAGGTCCTGCTCCAACCAGAGTAGCCTAAACACAACCTAGGCTATGTTGAAGATGGAAGACCTAGGCCAAAGATGAACCAGCCTAACTATTTGTCCATAAACAGGACTTCCATACTCTTTTGTTAAACAATTACAGCTGAAATGTCAGCTTATTTAACCTAAATTTAATAACCGAAGGGAAATTTATGAACTTCTTACCTTGAAACTGTTATGAATTTTATCTCTTGACACCACTAAAACATTTTTATTCCGGCTTTTTCCGTCGCTTTCTTATGCTTAATCAGCTTATGCTTATTCAGCTTCTCGCCCTGTTATTCTGCTTATCCCGATCTTTTTCTTCTTCTTAAAACCGTGTTGCTATTTCTAGCCATGGGATCTTTTTTCTTTTCATCCCATATTTGTTTTTTCGTTGGTGTCTTTTTAATTTTTCTCAGCAAGAGTTCATGTTCTCCTTCTGAGTTATTTTTTATTATTATTTATTTTAATGTCAATATGGCTTATCCAAGATTAGGTGGGTCTTCCATTTCGGTACTCCCAAATTTTCCATACATTGGGGCCAGCCAGAAAGGAAAAATTGCATGTGAAACCCAATTTTTTCTTTAATATTTTAACCCATCTTAGATTACCTATATTTTATGTTTTATTTGTTATTCCATTTTTGTTTTTCCTCACTTTTTAATATAAAAAGTGTAGCATTTTATAAAGTCCTCACCCTTTTCAAAATGAAAGGGTGTTGCATTTTAGTTTATTTTCCATAGGAAATATTACAATACTCCAGCCCTTATCTTTTGTTGTAACATCTGCCTAGCTCGTAGAGCAGTTGAACGTTGTGGTCTACTATTTGTGGTATAGGTTATTGTAGTAGTAGGACTAGTTACATCATTTATTGAACAGGTTAGGTTTGGTATAGTTTGGGTCAAATTTTGATCATCATCAGAATCTATTATAGATTCATCATCTTGATCATTTTTGTTAACAGTAGTTGGTCCTACTTCTAGGGGGTATAAGAGTGATACATCTCTTATAGTTTCACCTGAAGCAGTTTTAAGTTTTACAACCCTGGTTAATCCATCTTCCCCAGTTTTTAGTTCTAAAACTCTACCTAATGGCCAACACTGTCTTGGTGTATTTTGTCTAATTAGAACTACATCTCCTACCCTAATTTTATTAACCCAGTCTTTGTTTTGTATATATTTATGTCTTTCTCTCAACCCAACAAGGTATTCATCACTCCATTGCTTTTTAAATTTTGTTTTTATATTTGTTATTTGTGATAATCTATTTTGCAAATCATGATTATTATCACTCCAAGGTGGATCATCCAAGGAGATATTGTAATCAGGTAGAAGGTTAATGACTTCTCCCTTAATCAAATGATTTGGGGTGAGAGGCTCTACATCATTAATATTATCCCCTACATAAGTAAGAGGTCTGTTATTGACAACATTCTCAATTTCACTAATGAGAGTGAGAAGTTCAAAGAATTCAATTTGTTTTTTACCTATTGATTTCTTTAGGCAATTCTTTATTGTTTGGATATTCCTTTCCCAGATTGCTCCATACCATGGTGATGCAACAGGGATGTATTTCCATTTTATTTTGTTATTTTGTAGATATGTTATGGTATGTGAATTTTGTAATATGTCATTTATTTGGTTTTCACCAGCCTTGAAATAGGTTGCATTATCTGTCCAAACAATTTTGGGTACAGAATGCTTAGCACAAAATCTTCTAAAGCTATAGACAAATGATTCTGCGGAGAGATCACTCACTACGTCTAAGCTGACTGCTCTAGAAGATGAACATGTGTAAAGTATGATGTACATTTTTTGTTCTGTTGTTCCCAGACCAACAGTCAAACTTCCTGTATAGTCTATGCCAACTGTTTCAAAAGGCCTATTAAAGGTGACTCTCTCTGTTGGCAAATCAGGAGGATTGGTCTTCCTGAAAGATCTGGAATGAATCCTTTTGCAGGTGACACAGTTATTCAAAACTGTCTTTACAGTCATTCTGCCTTTGGGTATCCAATACAACTTTCTAATGGCATTTAATGTTTGTGGAACGCCCATGTGATAAAGTTCATTGTGTTTCTCTCTAATAATTAGGGTTGTAATGTGATGGAACCTAGGAAGAAGAAGGGGTTGTTTACTGTTATATGTGATTTGTGATTTGTTTAATCTACCCTTACATCTTAATAAGCCATCTTTGTCAATGTAAAGATTCAAGTTTATTACCACAGAGGGTACTTTGTTCATTTGTTTACCAATTGTTAAAAAATCTATTTCATTTTTGTATTTGTTGTTGTATGTGGTTAATCCAATATTTGGTAGCTAGACTTGTATACATTTCATTATCATTATTTCTTTGTTTATTTATTTTCTTTAAACAGTTGTGAATGAATCTGAGACAGTAAGATGTTACCCTTACAAGTTTGCCAAAGTCAGAATAACTGTTATAATCTAATAGTGGCTCAACTTTATTTGTGGTTATCATGTTAAGTTTTACATTAATTTGTTCTGCTGGCCACATTGTTTCATCCTGAATGAATTCAGGTCCATGAAACCAATTTTTGTTGGATTTTAGTAATTTACAGGATAATCCTCTTGTGAGAAAGTCTGCAGGATTTTGTTTTGTTGGAATGTATCTGAAGGTTATGTCCAAATTTTGTCTAGCTTCTTTAATGTCTCTTAATCTGTTACGGACAAAGATGTTTTTTGAGTTTAGCTCATCAGAGTTGATCCATGCCAAGCAGATTTGACTGTCAAGCCAAATATATGTAGTTGTGATGTTTACATCATAATAGACTTCATGGAGAAATACTGTTATTTTTACAGCTAGATAACCCGCAAGTAGTTCAAGCTGAGGAATAGTTTTCTTTTGTTTTAAGGGTGTTACTTTCCCCTTGGCATAGATCAAATGGCTGCCATCCTCACCTACAAGGTAAGCGCAACAGCCATACACCTTTTCACTGGCATCACCAAATACATGCAAGGTTTGAGGTGTATCTCTGTGTCCACAAACTCTGGGAATATTTATGTTTTGTAATTTATTGAGATCTTTAGCTAACCTTTTCCAGCTATCTTGTTGTTTATTGGTTATAGGATCATCCCAGTCTACTTTCTGTTTCCAAAATTCTTGTAAAAGAACCCTGGATCTGATAGTAGAAGGAAGGAGTAAACCCATAGGATCAAATATTTTTGAACTTTCGGATAAGATCTTTCTTTTTGTGTTAGCTGTTGTATCTAAGGTGTAGCCTTTTGTGCAGAGTGAATCATGAACTTTAGAATCTGAGTTCAAATCCCAGATCATGCCTAATGTTTTCACCCTGTTTGTTGGTTCTGTTAATCCTTTGTCTTCTGATTTTATTTTTTGATTTAGTCTCTCATTATTTGTGATCCACTCTCTTAATTCAAAATTACCTTCTTTCATTATTTTATCTGCTTTTATGTAAACTTCATTTAATTCGACTCTGTTTTGGTTGATCCTACAAGGTTATCTACATAGAAGTGATCTTTCAAGAACTGAACAGTTAAATCATTTTCATCATACAAATTTAAGTGATGTTTGATGGTTAAAGCCAGTAAACTAGGACTTGCATTTGCTCCAAACAAAACCACATTAAATTTAAATGTTTTAAACCCTTTATTTAAGTCATATGGATCATTAAACCACAAGAATCTTAGTTGATCTTTGTCATAGTTATTTTTCAGATGAATTCTCAAAAAAGCTTTGCTTATATCACTTTGAACTGCATAGTCATCTAATCTAAATCTTAGAAGGATTTTTACAAGGTCTGAAATAAGATTAGGCCCCTCTATGAGACAGTCATTCAAGCTATGCTTATTGCCATCTTTAAGACTACAGTTATACACAACTCTAAGTTTTGTTGTGGGTGCATCCTTTCTATAGACTCCTGTGTGAGTAAGATAATGGCAGTTGTCTTTTTTAAAGGGGTGATCTTTAACTTCTTCAATGAAGCCTTTTTCAACTGGTCCTTGAAAACATCATCATACATTTTAATTCTCTTGTCATTTTTTAATCTTTCATCAAATTATAGAGATGACCTTTAGCTACCTTTAGATTATCATTTAATTTTGGACTATTGATCTTCCAAGGTAGTTCAATTGAATAATGGCCATTTTCATACATGATGGTGTTTTCAAAATTTTCAGCCATTAATTGATTTTCATCTGTATGATCACCATCTTGCACCCCCACTGACTCTAATAGCCAGAGCTGTTGTACACCTTTATCTAATTCTTCAGTTGTTAATGATTTATTTAATATTTCAGTATTTATGTCATTATTTGAGTTGTGTAAGACCTTGTCATAATAGGGCAAGTTTGTTAGTCATATATTTTTATTTTTCATTGATATTTTATATTTATCTATGTGTCCCAGTGGAGCTATACCCCAGTGAGTATCTAGAGCAATCCCATCTCCTATTCTGACTATGCCCTTCTGAATTAAGTGAATATAATCAGCTCCAATTAACATTTGAACATTATCTATTATATCATCATTTAAATTTCTATCTGCAATTTTATATTGCTTTTTAAGTTGTTGTATTACTTCTTTTAAATTTGGTATTTTTAATTTTTGTTGACCAACTTGTTCAATGACTACTACTTCTATGCTTGTTGTTTTATTCTCTGTGGGTATATCCAGATCTAAATTGACTGTATTATATTTTTCTTTCTGTTCATTTTCTTTGACAAATGATGTTATACACAATTCTTGTTCATTTTTATGAGTTTGTAGGCCTAATTGATTAACTAATGATTGATCTACAAATGTTTGTTGGGAACAAGAATCTATTAGACATCTTATAGGAGTAGTCCCACCTTCGTTATTTTTTAAATCCAAGGTTATTGTAGGTAGGAGTACACTAGAATTTTTATTGACATTATTTATTGATATATGTCCATTAAATGTTTTTTCATTTTTCTTTAGGTTTTGTTTATTTGAATTTTTAAATGAATCACAAAGACAAGAGACATGATTTAAACTTCCACAATTAACACATTTGAATCTTATTTTTGTCTTGCAGTCTTTGTTAGTATGTCCTGCACCTGTGCCTTTAGTACAAAGGTTTAACTGAGAACACCTATTTATCCGGGATTCTAAGTCTACATATTTAGTACTTCGTGTGCTATAGTGATCATCAGCCGAACAAAATTTACACTTACGTACAAATTATGTCGTAACATTAAAATTTCGTAGTGTAGGAGTTAGACCTATCACTTTTTGTTCTGATTTGTCTTTTTGTTGTGGTTGTGGTTTTGTTTGTATATTCTTTGTTTGTGAATCAATCTTTGTTTGTGAATCAATCTTTGTTTGTGAATCAATCTTTGAAGATTTGTACATTGACAAAACATTTGGAAATTCATTCCTTATTTCATCAAGGGTAGGGTATGTATTTCCCGTTATTCTTTGGAAAATATCCCTAATTTGGGTAGGTAAACAATCAAATATTATGGCTTGGATAAACCATGCTGATTTCTCTAGATCTATATCATTATTTTGTAGATGACCTAACATGCATTCAATTTCACAATATAAATTGTACAGATCCTGATGGTTATCCTTGGCTGGTTTTATATTTTTTAATTTTATTGCTAAATCATTTACTATTTCTTTTTTATTTAGGAAATTTCTTTCTAGTAATTTGAGAGCTATTTTATATGAACTGCCAATTGCCGGTAAGGCATCAACCAGTTTTAGGGCTGGGTCCTTTAAATAATTAAGGAGATAACTGAATTTGTCAACATCAGATATATAATCTTTGTTGCCAATTAAACTATCAAATTTTTCTAGAAAAGACTGAAATTTTGTTCGATCACCCTCAAATATTGGTACTTGTAATGTTGGTAACTTGGCTTTTAGTTGTTTATTGTCATCATTAGAAATGGATACATTTCTGAAGGCATCAATCAAACTTTGATTTGTAGCCTCTAAATTATTTGGTAGATTATCTAAAGCAGCATATAATTCATTTATGTGAGAATCTATTTCAAAAATATTCTGTTCTTGTTCACACAAAAGTGCTGTATATGTCTCTTCACCAACATTTAACGCATCAGTTTCTGTAACAATTTCCTCGTCTATAATTATTATTTCCTGTTTAATTCTATTTAAACCACCCAAAATAGTATCATAATCCCTTTTATTTGGATTTTCTTTGCTATTAAAGGTAGTTAAAAGCCTGGTAATGACTCCCTTCCTTGCTGATCTCTTCCTTTTTAATAATTTAATCTTTGCCTCAATTGCTTCACATTCAGCCATATTTTGTTTATTTTATTTTTCCAAAATTAAGTCCCCAAAATCCTAAAACCCTTTCAACTCTATAAATAAGCTTTATTTTGGTTAAATAGGCTAGGCTTCTGATTACCCTTATTCTAGAATTTTACCACATTTATGACCAAATGATAAGTTTTGAAGCATTTGAATTATTTCTTATTTTTATTTTTAGTTAGGGCTTCGTAATTTATTATTATTTATATGTAGTAAGTATTTGAAAAAGCCAAACATGGAATAAATTCTGTTCAGATGTCAAAATGTTTGATAAGGCGTAATTTTATTATTTTAATTTATTTTATTTTATTTTATTTTATTCAAGGTTAAGGTTTTCACAGCAAATAACCCTTCCCCACACGGGCCACCATTATAGATATGGAAAAAATAGGTCCTGCTCCAACCAGAGTAGCCTAAACACAACCTAGTCTATGTTGAAGATGGAAGACCGAGGCCAAAGATGAACCAGCCTAACTATTTGTCCATAAACAGGACTTCCATACTCTTTTGTTAAACAATTACAGCTGAAATGTCAGCTTATTTAACCTAAATTTAATAACCGAAGGGAAATTTATGAACTTCTTACCTTGAAACTGTTATGAATTTTATCTCTTGACACCACTAAAACATTTTTATTCCGGCTTTTTCCGTCGCTGTTCTTATGCTTAATCAGCTTATGCTTATTCAGCTTCTCGCCCTGTTATTCTGCTTATCCCGATCTTTTTCTTCTTCTTCTTAAAACCGTGTTGCTATTTCTAGCCATGGGATCTTCTTTTCTTTTCATCCCATATTTGTTTTTTCGTTGGTGTCTTTTTAATTTTACTCAGCAAGAGTTCATGTTCTCCTTCTGAGTTATTTTTTATTATTATTATTTATTTTAATGTCAATATGGCTTATCCAAGATTAGGTGGGTCTTCCATTTCGGTACTCCCAAATTTTCCATAGGCTGTAGGCCCAAGCTGGTGACCCCTAATTATTCATTTTAATTTAATTCATAAATTATAGTAAGCCTACTTTCTTGGCAACATCAAATTGGTGATCCGTAGGCCACCATAGACTTGTATTATTGGAGAATATTTCTGCTGTAGTTATTTGATTTGGTTTTTAAAGGACTGTATTGAAGTTTACTTTCTCTTCGGCTGCATTCAAGTTTTTTAGAAATCCACTATATTTTCTTCTCTTTTCCCGCTAAAATATTTACGTCATGAGTTATATCATTAGCAAAGTTAAATTTTAAATTGTTGCTAAGTTATATTATGTTTTGCTATTCTAAATTTAAATGCTTTTCTTAACACGTTTCCCAGTTGTTCGCTTTTCGGTCATTTCCAAATTCCTTGCACCAACACGCAGGTTTTTCACGAAAGAATCGTACAAATTTAACTTATTTCAAATGGAATTTGGACTATTCTCTTGTGAACATCCTGTATATATCTCTAAATGTATATGGTTTTTAAATCTGCTGTATTCACCATTATTACAAATACATTTAATTTCATTATTATTTGTTGGTGTTCATTATTATTAAGTATATATATATATATATATATATATATATATATATATATATATATATATATATATATATATATATATATATATATATATTGTAAATGCAATGCAAGAATTTCTTGCAGAACGTGATAACCAGTATAATTCTAAATATCTTTAGGGAATATAACAGATTAACAGAGTTCAGAGAAGTTCCAATCTGAATCTTCAGGGGGTGCGTTTAACATTAAAATTGCATTAAGTTCAAAACAAAATTGGTTTTACAATTCACTTCTAATTAAAAAAAGATCAAAATAAACAAAGTACAGGAAAATAGTTCGACTATAACGTATTCAAACAACTTTATTTACTTCTAAAGAAACGTGAAGGGAGAGCTCTTTAAATGCTTGAGAATAAAATCATGAATAAGTTATAACACTTAAAAAATGCAATTGCCTGAAACAAATATGCAATAAGCGAGACGCGTATTGGAATTAAGATAGGGAAGGGAGTCTTTAAGATGTAGTAAAATAATTATGATTATAATATAACAATTAAAATACAGGATGTTTCACAATCGGTCTGCCATACTTTGGGGGGTGATTTGGGGGGTAATTTGGGCGGTTGATATTGAGTAAAAAAGTTAATACAACATCGGTGCTATTTCCCACCGTTGCGGAGCTACGGACGTTTTAAGATGACAAATCCCTACTTGTGTGTAATTGGATAGATGGCAACACTGGTGGTAGTTTCGGTTAACGAAGTTACCACTACTGATCCTCAGAGTTGTTTTTCAGTTTCTTCGGATCTGTGGTACGAGACACTGTGTTACGCTAAGGTGAACAATCAAAATGAATCAACAGTTCACACCCGCTGAATACGCTGATATCCATTTCATTTATGGATTCTGTGATGGTAACAGCAGAGCGGCAGTTGAGGAATATCGAAGACGTTTTCGGAACCTCCGAATACGGAACAGGCAAGTGTTTAGTGACACGCACCAGATATTAATGGAAACGGGGACAATTGTTCCACGTTGCTTTGGAGGAGCGCATACTAGACCTAGTACAACGTAGCCTAACTACCAGTGTTCGAAGGATTTCTAGACGAATTGGTGAATCCGCATCGCGTGTGTGGCGAGCCATATATGATGAGGGTTTGTAGCCCTATCATTTGCAACGTGTACAAACTTTTCAACCGGATGATTATGATAAACGTGTTCAATTTTGCCAGTGGATGGTTATGCATCGCTAAATTCTTAATCGCATACTGTTAAGTGATGAAGCACAATTCATTTGGGATGGAATTACCAACAGACGAAATTCCCACTTGTGGTCCGCCAATAATCCCCACGGTATCGTTGAAGGAAACTTTCAACATCGATTCTTGGTGAATGTTTGGTGCGGTGTAATTGGAGATCAGCTGATTGGACCTTTCGTTTTGGAACTACGATTAACTGCTGATATTTATCTGAACTTCCTGACAAATGAATTGCCGTTTTTGATGGAGGACGTGCCCTTGGAGACAAGGCGCAGGATGTTCTTTCAACACGATGGGGTGCCACCACATTTTGTTCGTCATGTTACGGATTACTTGAATCAGCAGTACGGAAATCGTTGGAATGGTCGTGCTGGTCCAATATCGTGGCCCCCGAAATCTCCGGACCTAACCCCGTTAGATTTCTTTTTATGGGGCCTCATGAAAGAGATGGTCTATAAGATCAAAGTACAAATGAAAGAGGAACTCTTGCGTCCGATTATGGATGCCGCTGCTTACATACGAGAACACCCGAAATGATTCAATGGACAGTGGACTCTTGTTTGGAACGATTTAGGATGTGCATTGAAAACCGAGGCGGACATCTTGAACATTTATAAGGTGTATCTAAAAAATGTAGCAATAAATACATCAGATTAATACTCTCGTTTATTTTTTCCGTGCACCTTAAAACGTCCGTAGCTCCGCAACGGTTGGAAATAGTACCTATGTTGTATTAACTTTTTCACTCGATATCACCCCTCCCCCCAACTCACCCCCCCAAAGTATGGCAGACCGGTTGTGAAACACCTTGTATAAACAAATAAAATGAGAGGGCTCTGTTTAGTTTCTATTTTTGTGATTTTTGTGACTTTTCTTTTATTATATCCAAATGTTAATTTTTAAATATTTTTAGCGTTACCATTTCCATATAAAGTTTTCATTTCTATTGTTGCGTTTTCAAAAAATGAGGGGTTTATTAATAATATAAAATATAGTCATATGTCAACATAAATTAGGATTTGAAAGGTATGATATGAATTCAAAGTGGGCCATAGGTAAATCCCAGAAAAAGATAACTGATTTCTTACACGTAAACATTCGAACAGATCCAAACTTACTCTTACTGCAACATGTGACGTTGTTTTGTTTAACCAATAAAGTGTAGGAATATCAGTCACTTGATGCCATGAGTTCATCCAATCATGTGTTCGTAAATAATCTTAGTGTTGAAATAGTACCTGAAATATATAATTAAATAATTTAATACTGTCACTTCCAAGGTGGAAGACATTCTTTCCTGATCTCCCTTTGCTGAAATCTCCATTTTAGAGATTTCAATGTTCACCACCACCTTTGGCTTTCCTCCCATTTCACTAGCATCCCTGAGGAACTAGCTTACAACTTTTGTATCCTAAATGACCTAGAGCAGATTGTACAGCACTCTACTCGTATTCCAGATCGCCTTCGAGATAGGCCCAACGGTCTAGAATTATTTCTTACCTCTCATCGTTCTTCTTACTCTGAAATTTTTTTCTCCGTTGGGCTCCTCTGATCACAATCTTATATCTGTTTCCTGTCCTATCGCTCCAATTCGGCCTTTGGATCCTCCCAAGAGGAGGCGCCTTTAGCACTTCGGCGCTGCTGATTGGGAGGCCCTTAGGCAGTGCTTCTCTGATTTCCCATGGAATTATTACTGCTTTCGTGGCCGGGGCCCTTCCGAGTGTGCTCAGCGCATCACAGAAGTGATTCTCTCGGGCTTGGAGGAGTACATTTCCTATTCTATTCCTACTACTAATGCAAAAAAAGCTTGATTTAACTTTACTTGTTCTACTGCTATCCGCAACAGAGAGGAGGCTTTCAGAAGGTACCGTCACTGTCCAGCTCCTGACTCTCAGCTTATATTTCTGCCCGGAATCGTGCAAAATCTGTTCTTCGACTCGCCAAAAATTCCTTCATCCGACAAAAATGTGAAAATCTATCCAATTCTAATTCTTCACACTCTTTCTGGCATCTAGCTAAGAACCTCTTCAACAACTTTACTTCCTCTTCTTTCCCTCCTCTTTTCCATTCCGACGGCACAGTTGCCGTCTCTTTTCCTGACAAAGCTGAACTCTTCGCTCAAACTTTCGCTTACAATTCAACCCTGGACGATTCTGGTGATCTTCTCCCATCTTCATTATGTCTAAAATTAGAATCTCTTCAAAAGATGTTTTTTTTCTGCCCTATCTGGGCTCAACTCTCAGAAGGCGTATGATCCTGATGGTGTTCCTCCTGTTGTTCTTAAGAACTGTGCTTCTGTGCTGACACCCTGCCTAGGCAAACTCTTTCGTCTTTGTCTCTCATCTGGTACTTTTCCTTCTTGCTGGAAGTTCGCTTTCATTCAGCCTGTCCCAAAGAAGAGTGACCACTCTCAATCCTCCAACTCTCGTTCAATTGCTTTGCTTTCTTACCTTTCCAAAGTTTTTGAATCTATCCTTAATAGGAAGATTCTTAAACACCACTCTTCTCACAATCTTCTTTCAGATCGTCAGTATGGGTTACGCAAGCGACACTCTACTGGCGATCTTCTTGCATATCTCTCTGACTCTTGGTCATCCAAGAGTCTGTACTGAACGGACGCATTTCTTGAGCTCTCTGATATTGCTTCTATTTTTGCATATTGCTAATAATTTTGCTTTTGGAAAGTTTTGATTTTATATACTTGCGTTTATATTCACATTGTTATAGTTAAGTAATTGAATTTTAGTGGTTTTTAGCGACTTAGAAGTTTTCATAGCGTGCCGGCTTAATTTAACTTAAACTTGTGACGGTTATAAACTAATTTAACTTGCGCGATGCCGTCGCAGAAAGCGTCGTGTGTTAGGTGTGGGGTAAACCGGTGGTATACGGATTTTAAAGATTATAACGGCGGTCCTATGGCGATTACCGAGAGATCAGTTTGTTTCTTTTGCGATTTAAGGGAGGAAATAGTTGACATAAAACGCAGTGTACGTGAGGTAACGGAAAGACTTGCAACGCTTGATGAGGGCAGGGATAGGGCTACGGTTGACGAAAGCCGAACCAATACTAACGTTGAAGACGTTAGTAATTTGAAGGTGAGGTGCGTAACCTAGTTTCTAGTTTAGGTAGCTTATCGGGAAGGTTGGATAGAGTTGAGGAAGGGGTTAAGGTTGGACAGGGACGTGAATGAGGGGGAAAGTATTTTAATTGGGGACTCTTTAGTGCGCCATATGGACACAGAGTTCGTTGAACGGCATCCAACCAAGAGGAGGAGAGTCTGTCTCCCAGCGGCCAGGGTTGACAGAGTTAGAGACGAAGTGGATAGGACTAACGTTGTCTCCCGTCACTCGATGTTGGTGACGATGGTAGGGGGCAACGACTCGTATAGGCCCGATACGAGAGTGCCTGACCTTTTGGAGAGATATAGGGGGTTAATTAGGTCCCTAAAGGCGAGGTCAGATAGGTCTTTAGTTCTAGGTATTACCCCAAGGCACGGTTTGGGTCTTAGGATTACGTCTAAAACGGTATTTTTTAATACTAAATTAGAAAAGATTTGTGCTGAGGAAAATGTACCCTAAGTAAAGCTGTGGTCACAATTCAGTGATCCTAGCCTTTTTATAAAAGATGGGGTACATTTTAATGAAATAGGTAATGCTAGACTAGGTCGGTTAATTGATGAAAACGTACGAAACCTGTATAGGTCGAAGCCTTCTTTAAACGTTGTGGGTCCGGGGAACGCGGGCCCGACGTGAAAAATAGTTTAAAACGCCGACCCGTGGTAAAAAATAACTTAAACGTCTTTTATTGTAACGCGTGTAGTATTAGAAATTAATTAAATGAATTTAAGGCGATAATTTATTCCGGCAACTACGATATAGTTGCTATCACTGAAACGTGGTTAAATACCGTGACTCGGGACTTGTTGGGGGAATTTGATATACCGGGTTTTAAACTCTTTACTAATGATAAGTTACATAGGATTGGTGGCGGCGTTTTGCTGTACATTCGTAATTCCCTTAGGACTATTGAGGTTAAGATAGATTTTCCGGCAGCAATTAATGCGATATGCGTTGAAGTTAGGGCGCATAGTATTAGTTTTAATTTTGTTGTTTATAGACCTCCCGTTCAACCCCTCGATACCGATACTAGATTTTACTCACTTCTTGGTAACTTTATTGATAATCGGAATAGTATAATTGTCGGAGACTTTAACTGCCCTAATGTTAATTACGAGACTTTTACTGGTAATGAGGAGGGTTTGAGATTGATTGAGTTCATGGAAGATAATTTTTTACGACAGATGGTTACCGAACCAACGCGCGGTGACAATATTTTAGACGTGGTGATGACGAACGGCGAAAATATAGTCGAAGGTTTAGAAGTAGGCGGGAGTTTAGGATGTAGTGATCATCAAATTCTTAGGTTTAAGCTATTGATAGAAAATACTAAGGATAAGAACGTAATAGAAGTCCCTAATTTTCGTAGGGCTAATTTTGATAGTTTTGCGAATAGGATGAGAGTAGTGGACTGGGATAACTTATTTATGGGTAATGACACAAATTTGCATTGGGTGGCGTTTAAAGAAAGTTTTATGAATATCGAAAGGGAGTTTATTCCTCGTAGGCCCAAGCGCGCTAGAAAACATGGTAGGCCCAAGTGGTGGACTAGGGAAATATGCGAGCTCATAAACGAGCGTAACAGAGCGTATAAACTTAATAAGCGCAATGGCACGGCAGCTAACTTTAATAGATATATCGAGCTCAGACGTCAGGTTAAAAGATCAGTTAGGAATGCTAAGCGTAATTTAGAGATACTTATAGCTGCGGATAGTAAACATAATCCCAAAAAGTTTTTTTGAATACGTCAAAAATCGTAAGCCGATAAAAGATAACATAGGCCCTGTAGTGGATGTTAGCGGCGCTTTGGCTTCTGACGCTCAGGCGATAGCGGGCATTTTCAATACTTTTTTGCGACAGTTTTTACCGTAGAAGACGTAAATAACACTGGGCAACACGTATTTTATTGAATGATATCTGACACTTGATTCTAGGTAATTTGGGTGCGCTGAATACGAATTTCAACTCGGTTTGGCTCTATCAGGTCCTGATTCTTGTCGACAGCCTATGTGCCATTTTCCAGATTTTTCAAATTAGGACTAAAAAATTAAGTCATGTGTTAAATTTTTTTTTCAAGTTTCATGAATACAAGCAGTTCAAACTACAGTAAAATTACATTATAACGATAGAAATGACTTAAAATAAAAAAACAAACAGATATGAAGCTTTCACTGTGGCAGACCCTTAAATTTTGGAATGGGGATCTCATTTGAATGTAGCACAGGTCGTATCGCGGTGTCGAAATTTGGGTACTCGATACAATGTTTATTTTTCTTAGTGAAGCCCGAAGTCTTGACAAAGCAAAGGTAGCAATCGGTCTCGTGGTTAGTAGGCTCTCGCCACACCTGATATGGAAAAAAAATTGTAAAGCGTTAACAAAAGCGACGAGAGACTTGTTTTTATGAATTTTATCAAAAGTTATCACCCAAACATTTAACATTTCTATGTGTTTCAACCTTATGCAATATTTGAGATTCTTATAAACATTTTCTGTAAATTTTTGTTTATGTACCTAAGTTACAATTACATTTAGGTAAGTTCCAGTATACTAGTGATTAAATTACGTAGTTTTATGAAATCATAAACTTACCATCGGAACTCCAAAAGGTATTTTTGAATCCGAACCCTTCGTCCAATGTCGCAGTCTTTCAATGCATATAGTGCAGGCTTTATGTGGAGCCCACGATTTATCTTGGTCCCCCAGTTTTATGCCAAAATAAGCTAAGTAAGCTCTTTTTACGAAGTCAGTTATATTTGCTCGTTGATGTGGAAGTGTAAAATTTCCACATATATAACAGAAGGAATCAGGGTTGTTTTTTGCATTTGAACTTTCTAGTGCTTGATGACATATTGCTTGATTGTTCTGCCAATTTGTAAAGGTATTTAAAGCCCTTAATTCATATAAATTTAAGAAAATCTGAAATATAAACACAAAAATTAGTTTAAATAGGTACTTATTATGAAATAGGTACTTACAATCTATGAAATTAAACTAGAAACACGGATGAGTAGGTACAATATAAATTACGTCTAATTAAATCAACTATATTAAATCACGATGACAAAATTACTCACTAAATCATATGCCAATTCAAAATTATGTTAATGCCGAAACTTAATTAACTAACTCAACTGACTGACTGACTGACTGACTGATTGAATTGACTGATTAACTCTGGAAACGAGTCGCTTTTATATATTTTAGTTGTCCCTCTAGAATACTCTACAGAGAACAGGAACGCTCGAGAAAATTTTAGAATTCTATGATATTTTTAGCTTAATTTACTAATATTAAAATGGGTTAAAAATGACAAAATTAAAAAATTTTTAGGGTGTTACATATAAAAATATACATAATACAACAATACCATAACAATAGGTACAAATACCTAGATAAAAACCTAGTTGCATAATGTGTAACTGCAAAAAGACAGCGAGTATTGAGAAAAAAACCTTTTTATGAATACGACGAAAGAGGAGGGGTGTTGAGCAAAATCAGGACCTGATAGAGCAAAACCGAGTAAAAATTCGTGCTCAGCGCACCCAAATTACCGAGAACTAACTGTCAAATCTAATTCAATAGACAAAAAGTTGAAATTTGTTCCCCAGTGTAATGTCCCCGACGTGGACGATATCGTTCCATTTAGTAGCGAGACTATGTTGAATGAAATAACTGTTTACGAGAGTGAGATTGCACATTATATTGATATGCTAAAAGTTAGCAAGGCTCCAGACCCTGATGCGTTTTATCCCAGACATTTGACAGGGCATTATCGTAGGCCCCTTAACGAAGATTTTTAATCAGTCACTCGAAACGGGGATTATTCCTGAAGACTTTAAATTAGCTAACGTCACGCCTATTTTTAAAAAAGGCGACCGCAGAGTAGCTAGCAATTATAGGCCCATTAGCTTAATGTCAATTGTCGGTAAACATTTGGAATCCGTAGTTAGCGATCGTATCATCGATCACTAAGAAAGTCGAAATTTGATTAGTAGTAGTGAGCATGGGTTTCGACGCCATAGATCTTGTTTAACTAATTTGTTAGAATTTTATAACGAAATAGTGCGCGAATACGACACTGTTCATAGCGCTTTGAATACGATTCCTAAATTCCATGAAATCTTCACCATCCTGCCAGCGCAATCGGAACAAGTTGGTCATGGCCGCGAACGGTTGAGTGTCGCTGACATCCCTGAAATTGTCCAAGAGAATCCGTCGGTACTGGATCCACGTAGTGGCCGCTCCTAAGTCGGGGTCAGTGTCGACAAACTTGGATGCTGACCCCTGTGCAAGATCAACAAACCGCTGTGCTTCAGCAATTTTGTCCTTGTCCGCGATGACCTTCTCATTTTCGAAATATATCTCCAGTTTGTGGGGCCAGTGTTGAACAAGTGGCTCGGTGGCCTTTCCCGCGACGGTTCCCTTAAATTTTGGAACGGGTGTCGGCCATGTTGGTGTTGGGAATACGGCGACGTTTGGGGAAGGACGGACGTGGAGGTGTAAGTGGTAATAAAAATTCCCGGTCGGAATCGGAATCGGAATGTGGCATACACGTCGCGCGCGAGAATAAACAAATGAAGTGTGTTTTGGCAGTGTTGTCCTAGTATGTATAGTGTCGCGCATAGATTGTGCGAGCCTCTGCCCGCTTGCGACTTTTTAGGGTTAATGCACTTTGGACAATCCAACGAAGGTGGTCCTTGTTGGGTAAGCTCGGCCTTAGCCGAGAGCATCCGAGTACCAATGAACAGTTTCTACTAGTTTTTTTCCCGAAGGGGTGAATGGAAACACTTCACTTCAAAAATTGGAGTTTTAGTTCACTCATAAATTTTTATTCACAAAGTATATACAGAACGAGGCACTGATAAATAATCAGAAGTTTACAGGGGGAGAGGTTTTACCTCTTACAACAACAGCTCAAGCAGGAATTTACAGGGGTAGAGGTTCGACTCCCATTTCACAATAGTTAAGGTGGGAATTGAAAGCAAGGAGGCTTGTCCTCCTCGAGTAAGAGTTACGGCAGGAATTTAAAATAAGGAGGCTTGGCCTCCTTGGTCTAAGCCTCAGGCAGGAATCTAGAGTGGGAGAGGTGCAACCTCTGGTATCAAGGGCTCAGGCAGGAATTTAAGGCGAGGGGGGCTCGGCCTCCTCGGGTAAAGGCTCAGGCAGGAATTTAAGGCGAGGGGGGCTCGGCCTCCTCGGGTAAAGGCTCAGGCAGGAATGATTTAATTTACAATACAAGAAATAAATAAGCCTCAATTTTGGGGGAATGCAGTTGAAGGTTAAGCTCCCACTTTAGCTGGAGAGTTGAAGAATTCTGATGTCAAGCATAATTTAAGCATACAACGAAATTTAGAAAGATAAAAAGATTAACAAAAAAAATACTAATTTTTGTAAGGTATACACTTTTGGGTGGCGACATAATGTCGGGGGACCGACATGTACCGAGTACATTAAGCACATTACTAACATATTAATAATTAAGTACATTAATTACCGTTAATTACAATTTTAGCAATTTGTTAATTGACATATCTAATACTGAAGTAATCTGAATAGGTAATACAATTTAAATAATGGAGAGTTCTCCGTTGTTCTATAATTTAAAGGGGATTAACAACAATGTTATATATATTTATAGTTAACAGTGATTACGCCAAATTATGTCAAATATTATTAGAAGAATGGTTGGTTATTATAGTTTGAAAGTCTAATTAGCCAGCGATGAGGAAAGCGGAGAAAACATACGGTGTACTTTTCATTTGAACGTACACGGACATTAATGATAACGTAACACATAAGTAACGGAATTTGAATGACAATTAGGTAGAAGTAGTAAGTACAGGTAATGAGAACGTGGATAACTATGTGCCTAAGTAGATAATAACCAGTAGCCTGGCAGGAAACAATATGGTATATTATAATAATATAACATCACATCTTAACGTTATAAATTGGTAGCAGAGGCAAAAGAGAAGAGTTCGAATTCAGAGGCTCGCTTTTGACGACGTAATCGGAATTCGAACCTTCGTCTCAGCAATAATAAACAACTTGCGAGAGGTGAAATAAAAAAAAAAATAAAACGTAAAAAGAATACATGTACGTAATCATGATCGTCAATAGACATGTACGACTGCACACAGTAGTGTACACATATCATTCGTCACACAATAGGTTGTGTGCGTAATATAGACACGAGTAAACATAGACTGATAAGTTGATAGAGCATAACTAGACAATGGGTAATAGGTAATTAAATAGGTAATAGGTGATAAAATTAATAAAGGACAACGGTCAAGAAGGAACATGGATGTATGAATGAGTATGGTTGCATAACACCGACAGGACACAACATATAAATAATGACTTATAGATAGTAAAGCTTTTATTAGTATTAAAGAATGTACCATACATTGAATACTAAGGATAGCCTCATCCTAAGCACGTGATCGAAACGTGAAGGAAACTAAGTTACTTTATGACGTCAGAGTGATTTACTCTACGTACAGTATAAGTCATTATTTGGGAGAAATCAAAGGAGACGAATTAGAGAGGCACAGCTAAGGGAGGGACATTCGCTGTTTACAGCGAACTTCTAATGGCACAAACATGGATACTGTTCAACCATAGAAATGGTAAATCGCATGGTTGTGACACTGCTCTCTCTTGTGAAAAAGGATGTGGTGGTGGAGTGAAAGTTTATTTACAATATATTAAAAAAAAGTGGAAAAGCGACAATTTCGGGTTGGATTAATCAAGGGAATTTAGTGGGAAGAATGATAATTATATTAATGAAATAATAAAAAAAAAGAAATCAAGGGAAAAATTTTAAAATTACAGCAAATAAATTAACAAGGTTGAGGTCTGATTACTAGAATTGTAGTGGAAACTAGATCAACAAGGTATGATAAGGTCGAAGTTGTCACCTTTAAAAAAAAAAAATTATAAGTATGATTAATTGTGGCAATCATACTACATAAACAATCTTATAAACTAATGAACCATCCAAGTTATTTCTGGCATTTCGACCTAATTATTTCAGTTAAAGTTCAAATTATGGGATTGAATCTAATTTAAGTTAAATTTTTAGTTTGTCAAACATTATAGTAACAAGATTACCTACTGAACCGTGATAGATTCGGAAAGATTTCCTGGGTTAAGATAATTTTAGGGAAAAAGATACATATATAGTAAATAATGGTTAAAAGGAAAATTCAATTTTTAAGGTCCAGGAATTTTCAATTCATATAACTATTTAAAGTGGAGTTTAACCCGTCAGAACTGACAGAGATAAGAATTTCCGAAGGTATCATGATTGTACAGTTAATAAATTAATCTTATTCACTATGGTAGGTAAAAATCGAATTAAATTTTAATGGTGGACGGAGTCTTCAGCAGTGGGAGCACGGATGCAGAATGTAAACTTATTGCAAGTCGGAATAAGTTGGTAAAATATTAAAATTGATTTAAAGAAAAGTAAAATTAATTTATTGAAAACATGAAAATTTATCTAGTTACCGTTTTAGATACTTAGATATTGTTATCCATTAAGAATATCCAGGGAAAAGGAAGATAGAATTTCGTAATAGACGATGTATAGACCTTGGGTCACGTGTGTATTGTTGTGCATTAAGTGCAGAGTGTAAGTGGTAGGTGATTTGCCAAAAAATGGGGAAAAGGAATTTATAGTTGAAGTTATTCATAATCGCGTATACGTATGTATAAATATGGGTAATTAAAATAAATACGCACTTAAAAGAACTTTAAATACTTAAAGTAAATTAAGTGGTATTGAAAACTGAATTTAGGCACAGAATTAAATTCGACTAGTAACCTTCAGAGCGTTATATTAGCAGTATCTCACCATTAATATTGACCAGAAGTATCAGTACGGCAACTGAATTTTATTTGACGAGTTGATGGGGCATAGATAATAACAGGTTTTAGTGGAATTCATGGTAGGGGCACAGTAGCCCTGTTGAAAAATCAACTTTTTCTTATTTTCATAGGTTTCTGTACTTTTTCCCATGCTTTTTGACCTGAAAAGGCAGAAAATCACAACCATTTTGACCTAGGTTGTTGGGAAGCATTGCCGCATGGAGCTTTAAGTTTTCTGCCTTGAAATCGGCCAAAAGCACCAGTTCCGGGGTCCCTTGAATCATGTTTTGCACTATAACTTTTTATCTAAACAAGATAGAGCAACAAAATAGGCACCAAATTAAAGTGTTTTTAATCCTCTTTCTAACTTATACAATTATGATAGTCTTGGAACAAGAAATGGCACATTGGTACATACAAAGATTTCAGAAATATCACAAAATTCGTTTTCTCACACTCAAGGCAGACAAGGCGCCTTATTCATGACACAAATTTGAGATTAACATTTTGTCACAAGTCTAATCGATCAAGAAGTGAAAGCATTACATGATGATTAATTTCATAATGACATTTACACAGTCAGTTGTTGAGAGTTTGTTTCTTGAAGCTGTCAAAGCGGCGTCTGTTGAACTCCACAGCTTGAAGGAGATAGTCCCTTTGCTTGGCATCTGTTGTTATGACATTTGCAAAGTCGCTCATCATCTTGACACCACGTTCAGCAATGTCATTCACCGCTTTCAGATTCTTAACATAGTCCAACGCTTTTCTGTAGTCCTCATTCTGTGGCCAAGATGTGACAGGTTCCAGAAGCCACTCGGATCCAATGTTCAGTGTGTCCAGCAGGAAATGTGATTCTGGGCCAATGAGATCAACCAGGGTGGTCTTAGCTGTGACTCTCTGGAATAGAGGCTTTCCTGTTCTGAAGCTGTCTGGCTTCTCAGTAGCATGTAACTGGGCAGCAATGTCGTGCTTCAATGTGTCACTCAATCTACTGCTGAACAGGGCAAATGGCACGACTTCCTGCGTCAGGTACCATTTGTGGTTTTCCATCTTATTAAGTACTGCATCAGCAAGCTCTGGGTCGGTTTTCTTGTACTTCAACATGTCCTGGATTAGACTTAGATCATTCACGGGAGCATCTGCAGCAGACATTGACATCATCCATACAGGAGTGTAGAACAGCGCAAGGAAGGTGTTGAGTCTTTCCAGCTTTGATACAGTGTCTTCGTCGTACTCAAGTTGATCTGCAAACATCAGCATTTTCATGGAGTACAGGTTTCTGGCCATCCATCTGGCATGATGAATGGCGCCTGGTCGACTCCAGTGAATACCTCGAGGAGGCGTTCCTCCAAGAACAATGACTGTCAGTTCAGCCATTTCCCTGTAGTCGGCTCTTGGAAGCCTTTCTGCTGTTAGAATGTCTTGGAGTATTTCTTCACTGTTCTTCTTCTTTTCCTTCAGCCATTTGCTGTTGATAGCCAGCATCTTTGGGTTTTCCTTGGACAAGTCCGTCCAAACATCCTTCAGATGCTCAAACCAGGGATTATCTGGCCCCTTCACCTTCCCAAACAGCTTCTCCCAAACTGCTCCTACTAGGATTTCCAGGATGTGATGTCGACAGGCCAGATAAAACACCTTTTTGTTCAGCATTTTCTCTAGCAGTTTGGCAGCTCCTCTGTGAACTCCACTGTTACTGGATGTAGTGTCAAAAACAAGGGCAGTAACATTATCCGTAAGTTCCTATGTCTCCAGTAAATCCATTGAAGCCTCAGCCTGAGCTGTGCCAGAAGAATTGTCGATGACAGGTACTCCCAATAACTTTCCTTCAGTGTATGAAGGTGGACCAGACACTAGCACAGCTAAAGTCTCTGAGGTACTTCCAGGTTCACTGCCCAAGACATCTTTGAGCAACTTTCCATCCCAGTGTAAGGCAGCGTACTGTGGGGGGTTTTCACAAAACTTGGACATGTGACTCTGGCTGATATTATATCTGGACAGCATTCTGTTGCGACGTGTTGTTGAGGTTGAGATGACGAAGTTATCCAGATCAGCCCCTCCAGCTTTCAAGGTGGCAGAAACCATGGCAGTAACTTGATTGTCTGATAAACCAAGACGATCAGCTGTATTGCAGATGACATCACATTCCATGACCTTCCTTGGAAACGTCAAAGTCACACTAGTCACAGTGTCTTGATGGTGAGAACATCCAGGACGAGGCTGATGGTAATCCATGTCCTCTGTGTTAGCGTCGTTGTCAGTTGAGTCACCCCAGGTAATGTCATCGACATGAACAACTGCCTCTTGTTCTGCTGCAGCTGTAAAATAGTACAACATGTTAAGACAGTAATTGTTAAGTACATGCTAAATATCGCAATGGAGTAAAACTTAAAACTTTTTGTGACGTTCAAAGTAATTAGTTTTACCTTGTTCTTGTCTATGCTGCAGTCTTTCATTCCTCGCTGCTTGCTGCAGGGATCTTGTCTCAAAAATCTTGTCATGACCAGACATATGACCTTTCCTCTCAGTCTTTTGGTCTTCGTAGAACCTGATATCCTCATCTTTCTTCTCTCTGGATAACAGTCTGTTGTTCTGTATTTCCTGGATTGCATCTGGAGCTCCTATATCGAACAGGCTGTCTAATTCCAGCACAAATGCTCCTCTTTTTCCTCCAGGGTTACTTGCTCTTCCTTTGCTTTTCACCAGAGCACGATGTTTCTCATGTAGTTTCATGAAGAGCTTCATTGCGTTGTACTTGGTCATTGTCTTGATCCTAGCCATCTGCCAGAATGGGATGATAGATTCAACTGTTTCATATGCAAGGTCTTGAACCATGGGCCTCCCTGCATTTTCCGGTAAATTCTGAAGATTAAGGAAATACTGGAACGCCTGTCTGTTGGTGGGAAGCTGGGAACCACTGATAAAAGCTGAAGGGTATCCAACCAGGAAAGTTTCAGTGAGAGATCTGGTAGATGGCCCAGTTGACACCTGCCTGTGGACAGTACGTGGAGGTTCTGAGATATCAACTGTGCGCCCACGGAGCTCCCTCAGCTCCTTGCTTAATGCCATTGTGAAGTTGTAACTTGTAGATGGTTTCTTAGATTCTGATTGAGTTTCTGTTGTTTCCTGAAAAATGATAGATAATTATTATTATTATTATTATTATTATTAATTATTATTTATTTATTTATTATTATTATTATTATTATTATTATTATTATTATTATTATTTATTAATTTTATGCTCTTTCATTTGATACCTAATTTGTTGCTCTATCTTGTTTAGATCAAAAGTTAAAGTGCAAAACATAATTCAAGGGACCCCGGAATTGGCGCTTTGGCCGATTTCAAGGCAGAAAATTTAAAGCTCCATGCGGCAATGCTTCCCAACATCCTAGGTCAAAATAGTTGTGATTTTCGGCTTTCTTAGGTCAAAAAGCCTGGGAAAATGTACAGAAACCTATGAAAATAAGAAAACGTTGATTTTTGAACAGGCGTAGGGGCACAGTTATGTTTTTATCAATATTGACATGGTGTAATAGAATTATTAGAAGGGGAAAAGGAATGGCATCCTGGTATAGTGTGTCAAAATTGGCTATAATTTTGGTTGATACCTTAACAAATGATATAAGAACATCTTAATGACAATTACTCAAGACTAATTTGAATAAAAAAAAATCAAAAATAAAAAGTTGAAAATAGAACTCAATTATGAACTATACTGAACTGAAAATGTGGTTATAGGTTCCGTATAATTAAGAATAAAAAAGCATAAAACAACTTAACCTAATTTTAGGGTATGTTCGGTCATACGGGTGAAGTTCACGAACATACGAAGCCAGATAAATCAGCTGCATGGTTAGGTTGTCTTGCGATCGGGCGTGTAGGTCATTCGGTTAAAGGTTTTCGCAACATGCCGGGAAGCAATGGACTGACCATACGAGCCTTGCTCACTCAAGAGGAGGTGGTGTATCGGGATTAAGAAGAATGGCTTTCACTGGTTTCAGAAGAGGATCCAGGAACAGCCAAAGAGAAAGATCCGCAAAATAAAGGGCAAGAAGGGTGAAAACATGAATTCGCGGAAGAAAAATGAAAATAATCGATGGAACGATCATATTATGGTAGTGAGGAATATTCCGCGCTTGCCCTTCCGCGCGTACAACTTCCGACGGAGGAGTAGGTTCGGGTTCGCTCCCGGCACCTATGGGCTTAGCCTCTGAATTAGGTGGAAATTCCTCTACCTTTGAAAACAACCTCAAGTCATCTTCCTTAAATAGGGATTCAAGCGAAATGACCAAGTCGAAACTTAAAGAAGAGGAGTTTTCAAATTTATTTGGAATAGCCAGAACACTGGGAACTTCAAGTTCCGGCCTAACTGTCACTGAAGGGGGTGACTCGCTCTCGATGGAGTCACAGGGGTCTACTGTGAAGACATTCGAGTCTTCATACTCAAAATTACCAAAAGTATGTTGGCTTTCTAGTCCCTCGTTCGGCGGGACTAAAATGGAACAATTGACAATTGATGACGAATCTTCCTCATCTGGTAGCGGTTCCTTTTCATTTTGAACTGGTTCCAGGGAGTCCGTCGGGCTCTCTGAAACGAGTCTTTCACCCTCAGCTGAAAAGACCGAAGAATAGGGGTGACAAACATACTCGAAAGGTGGGTTTTCTCCTCGAATTAGGCCTGCTTCTCTATCGGCCCAATAAAAATCGTACGTAATAAGGAAATTCATCCCCAGGAGTAAGTCTCCATCCCAATTCAATTCAGATACGACCACAAATGGGGTCAGATAAGGGACTGAATGAAACTCAATAGGAAGGATGATTTCTCCGGTACTGTATTCTTCCCAGTCATCATCAATGCAGGTCAAACGAGAATGCAAATCTAATTTTTCCGTAGCCACCTTGAGTAACTTCTTGTATACGTGTTGGTGAATGTAATTCGCCTGACAGCAAGTTTCAACAAGAGCCAAAACTGCTTGGTTGTTAATAGAAGTTTTCATGAAAATTTGTGGGCGTTCTTCCATGAGCTCCATTTCAAGAGTCCAAGAAGGCGTCTCCGAAACATGTGAACATGCTTCGTCTGCATCAGCGATGGTTTCGCACGAGGTTGGGGTATTTGGAGGAAAACTAAAATTTGGAATATCGCAATCCGGGGAATTGGGTGACCAACTGGAAAGACCTGATGTCGGCAATTGACCATACGTCTTTACGTGAGCACTTTGCCCTTTAGGAAGAGATTGCTGGCCACACTGCTCAAAACACAAATTAACGGAGTTAAAACAAAACGGAGGGACGGCATGGTCCTCACTATAGTAATTTAAAAAGAAGTCACTGGGACATGATCGATTCGTTACGAAACGGTTACTGTCATCATAAACATCACAATGATTATCAATATTCACAAAAACTGACTCGCCTACAGGACCTTGTGGGGCATTCTCCCCAGCTGCTACTACAGCAGAAAAAGCATCATCTGAAGCAAGATGACGGTCATCATGACCAAAAAAATAAAAAACAGGGTCATCTTTCAGACCACTTAAACGAGGCGGCATTGCCGATTGGCCGTTGGCCGAAGTAAACTCAAAACAATTCGGGTCCTGTGGAAAAAAGTTATCATAAACATGGTCATCCTGACCATCTAACGCGTCCTCTTTGGGACATGCATGGATATCCGATCCATCTAAACCAAAAACAACATCAGTAACAGAATTCGCGTCCTTTTTGGGACATGCATGGATATCTGATCCATCTAAATCAAAAACGAGGTCTTCTCGACCAAAGTTCACTGAATGAACTATATCAACTGAACTAACTGAATCAGTTGAGTCAATGTCCGAATGACAAAAATTACTGACAATTTGAGGAGCAGTGTCTAAATCGTCGTACAAGTCATGGTCATCGGGACCAACATGGTTGTCCTGACCATGGTGAGAATAAGATAAATTCTGATTTTCAACATCAGTTGCACAGCAATCATCCAAGTTGTCTGAATTCACATTTAATAAAGAATTGGTCACATCCCCATTTGCATTACAACAATTATTAACGTAGGTATCACACTTACTTTCAACAAAACTTTCATCATAAAAACTTTCAACAGAAGTTCCATCATAAAGACTTTCAACAGATGTACCTTTATAATTACATAAATCAACAATTTCACTGTTGTCGTTACTGTTTTCAACATTAGCATCACAAAAATCATCATCAGGAGAGGCTGTGAGTTCTAGCCTCGAAGGAAATTCATTTGATGAACAAGCTGGAACCAACGGTTCAGAGACAACTGAGTCAGAGAAGAAAGTTGGGTCAGGATTACCCAAATTTTCCAAGGGTGACGTTTCATCGTCACAATAAAGGTTCTGCTCGGGTGCCTCGCACCAGAGAAGGAAATAACGTCTTTTATCCCATTTATCGACGAAGCATCCATCCGAAAAGTCGAAATGGAATCCGTTGGGTCGTAGGGATTCTGGCCAATAATTAAATCAAAATCGGGACAATATTCTGGCGGAACTAACGAGACACCTATACAAAAAAGACAATCACCAATCCACAAGTCAAGTTTAGTTTCCGCAAGGACGGGAATAAGGTTACCATCGGAATCCCGAATGTATGAAACGGATGGCGGTTCCTTAAAGAGAGGACACAGCAATTTATCCGCTAAAGACGCAGAAACAAGACTGGACGAACATTTCGGATCAAAACGACCTAAAAGGGTCTCCTCTGGGCAACGGAGTTTGAAACCGATTTCGAGAAAAAAAATAATCACTTTCTGGGGATTCCGAATGTACAGAACTCAAAGAGGAAGTGGATTGGGAAGGTGGGTCAGAATAAGGTACACTCAACGCCTTTCTACCCAGACCAGAAGGGTCAACGGAATCACTCCGATTCTCTACCGAAACAACATTATCGGGAGATGCGTTTTCGCGCAACACTGAAGAATGGTTACACGACTCATGAGCAAGGGACTGAAGGAAAATCCGGAACTGGTGTGCTCGTGTTCTGCTGTTTAAACCTTTAAACGTTAACGTCCATTTGACGGATCCCTGCCTGTCACAGTACTTCGTTGATTTCATGCAGACCTTTATATATATCATACCAAAAACGTTTAAATTCTACCAAGACCATTGATATATTTGCCCATTGGACCAATCGATAAGAAAGGTACGGACGCGCGCGGCGTCACCGAAATTTGGGTCACAAGTGTCAAAAGGAAAACCAATTTTATCTGCATCTGTAGTCAGACAACCTCTAAACGAATCGTCAATTTTACCGAACCAATCCTTAAAGGAGGGTTCTACAAATCTATTATTAACGCGACCGCGAAAATGAGGGACATCAACTGTACGTTTCAGTACGGAAAAGGGAGTTTAAAGATTAACAGTAGTGCATGTCAGGGGGGGTAATGGTTTGGACATCGTTAATCATAACACGTGTCGTTGACACGGAAGTGTGTGTGTAAAACAAAAATAACCATGTAAGAGAAGCAATAAAAAAAAATAAATGGAACAAAGTCTAAGTATTTTGAATAAAATTGAAAAAAAACGAGATAAACAATGAAACAATTTTTTTCATATAGTTACGAGATAATGTAGAAAAAAATGGGCGGCTCTGCATTTACTCCGGATGCAGCAATCGACGAGTAATTTTCGAATCTCCCAACGCTGAAGTCTCGTTGGCAAGGATCGAAATTCGGTCAAAATCACACTAGAAAAAAGGGTTACAGTATAATAACGATAACATAAATTTTCATTAAAATTAATGAAAAAGGTTTAAATTGAAGAAAATAAAAAAAAAGGAACCTAACCGGGTTCAACTAAATAAAAATGTGAGTTATGGGTATATACATCAGCATTCTGACTGATCGCATTTATGTCCCACAACAAAACCTAAAATGATATTATTTAATATCCTTAATAATAATATACAAAATGTGCAGATAATTTTATAAAATGAATTTAAAAATTCAGATTTATAGTTTGATGGGAAAAAAATAAATATGTGAATACTGAATCAATGACAACGTCTGGTTAGTACTGTATTTCGTATTACTATCGAACAGTTAATTAAAATCAATTAATTAAAAAAAATGATTAAGTGTTTATAAAGTCACTTCACTGTTTCACACTAAAAAGGGAAAAATAAAAGTGAATTAAAATTACTAAAATTAAAGAAAATGATAATTAAGAAAACGATTTAAACGTAGTAATTTTTTACTAAAACGATTAAAATAAAACTCATCACAAACGGAGAGTGAGGGGTTCAGCACGCTGGTGCCTCGGAGCCTCCACGAAACTTTGAAGGTCAGCCTCACTCAGCTCTGAGGTGGGTGTGCCGCTCGTCTAGCAGACGAGAGGGAGGGGTGACATCATCTGATCGCCACGACGGAGCATACAAACGTTGAAGGAAGATTGTAGACAGGAAGACGGTCGCACGGTTGATTGGTGAAAAATACGAAAAATAATTCAAAGTTGATTGAAGGTTAACGATGAGTTGTATTAAATTGAGGTTGCAGATGGTGGGGTTGGAGTCCAAGTTGAAGAGGTTGCGGTCGACGTCGAATGAGTGAATCCATGAAGTGTTTCAAAAATTGTTCAAAGTAGGGACATCCATTGATGGACGATGCGACGGTTTTTTCGGTGGGGGACAGAAATAGTCTCGGTGTTGGGGAACTAAAGCGGTCTCGGTGTTAGTGAACTAAAACAGTCTCGGTGGGACCTCCAGTGTCGCGCATAGATTGTGCGAGCCTCTGTCCGCTTGCGACTTTTTAGGGTTAATGCACTTTGGACAATCCAACGAAGGTGGTCCTTGTTGGGTAAGCTCGGCCTTAGCCGAGAGCATCCGAGTACCAATGAACAGTTTCTACTAGTTTTTTTCCCGAAGGGGTGAATGGAAACACTTCACTTCAAAAATTGGAGTTTTAGTTCACTCATAAATTTTTATTCACAAAGTATATACAGAACGAGGCACTGATAAATAATCAGAAGTTTACAGGGGGAGAGGTTTTACCTCTTACAACAACAGCTCAAGCAGGAATTTACAGGGGTAGAGGTTCGACCCCATTTCACAATAGTTAAGGTGGGAATTGAAAGCAAGGAGGCTTGTCCTCCTCGAGTAAGAGTTACGGCAGGAATTTAAAATGAGGAGGCTTGGCCTCCTTGGTCTAAGCCTCAGGCAGGAATCTAGAGTGGGAGAGGTGCAACCTCTGGTATCAAGGGCTCAGGCAGGAATTTAAGGCGAGGGGGGGCCTCCTCAAAGGCTCAGGAATTTAAGGCGAGGGGGGCTCGGCCCCCTCGGGTAAAGGCTCAGGCACGAATTTAAGGCGAGGGGGGCTCGGCCTCCTCGGGTAAAGGCTCAGGCAGGAATGATTTAATTTACAATACAAGAAATAAATAAGCCTCAATTTTGGGGAATGCAGTTGAAGGTTAAGCTCCCACTTTAGCTGGAGAGTTGAAGAATTCTGATGTCAAGCATAATTTAAGCATACAACGAAATTTAGAAAGATAAAAAGATTAACAAAAAAATACTAATTTTTGTAAGTTATACACTTTTGGGTGGCGACATAATGTCGGGGGACCGACATGTACCGAGTACATTAAGCACATTACTAACATATTAATAATTAAGTACATTAATTACCGTTAATTACAATTTTAGCAATTTGTTAATTGACATATCTAATACTGAAGTAATCTGAATAGGTAATACAATTTAAATAATGGAGAGTTCTCCGTTGTTCTATAATTTAAAGGGGATTAACAACAATGTTATATATATTTATAGTTAACAGTGATTACGCCAAATTATGTCAAATATTATTAGAAGAATGGTTGGTTATTATAGTTTGAAAGTCTAATTAGCCAGCGATGAGGAAAGCGGAGAAAACATACGGTGTACTTTTCATTTGAACGTACACGGACATTAATGATAACGTAACACATAAGTAACGGAATTTGAATGACAATTAGGTAGAAGTAGTAAGTACAGGTAATGAGAACGTGGATAACTATGTGCCTAAGTAGATAATAACCAGTAGCCTGGCAGGAAACAATATGGTATATTATAATAATATAACATCACATCTTAACGTTATAAATTGGTAGCAGAGGCAAAAGAGAAGAGTTCGAATTCAGAGGCTCGCTTTTGACGACGTAATCGGAATTCGAACCTTCGTCTCAGCAATAATAAACAACTTGCGAGAGGTGAAATAATAAAAAAAAATAAAACGTAAAAAGAATACATGTACGTAATCATGATCGTCAATAGACATGTACGACTGCACACAGTAGTGTACACATATCATTCGTCACACAATAGGTTGTGTGCGTAATATAGACACGAGTAAACATAGACTGATAAGTTGATAGAGCATAACTAGACAATGGGTAATAGGTAATTAAATAGGTAATAGGTGATAAAATTAATAAAGGACAACGGTCAAGAAGGAACATGGATGTATGAATGAGTATGGTTGCATAACACCGACAGGACACAACATAAATAATGACTTATAGATAGTAAAGCTTTTATTAGTATTAAAGAATGTACCATACATTGAATACTAAGGATAGCCTCATCCTAAGCACGTGATCGAAACGTGAAGGAAACTAAGTTACTTTATGACGTCAGAGTGATTTACTCTACGTACAGTATAAGTCATTATTTGGGAGAAATCAAAGGAGACGAATTAGAGAGGCACAGCTAAGGGAGGGACATTCGCTGTTTACAGCGAACTTCTAATGGCACAAACATGGATACTGTTCAACCATAGAAATGGTAAATCGCATGGTTGTGACACTGCTCTCTCTTGTGAAAAAGGATGTGGTGGTGGAGTGAAAGTTTATTTACAATATATTAAAAAAAAGTGGAAAAGCGACAATTTCGGGTTGGATTAATCAAGGGAATTTAGTGGGAAGAATGATAATTATATTAATGAAATAATAAAAAAAAAGAAATCAAGGGAAAAATTTTAAAATTACAGCAAATAAATTAACAAGGTTGAGGTCTGATTACTAGAATTGTAGTGGAAACTAGATCAACAAGGTATGATAAGGTCGAAGTTGTCACCTTTAAAAAAAAAAAATTATAAGTATGATTAATTGTGGCAATCATACTACATAAACAATCTTATAAACTAATGAACCATCCAAGTTATTTCTGGCATTTCGACCTAATTATTTCAGTTAAAGTTCAAATTATGGGATTGAATCTAATTTAAGTTAAATTTTTAGTTTGTCAAACATTATAGTAACAAGATTACCTACTGAACCGTGATAGATTCGGAAAGATTTCCTGGGTTAAGATAATTTTAGGGAAAAAGATACATATATAGTAAATAATGGTTAAAAGGAAAATTCAATTTTTAAGGTCCAGGAATTTTCAATTCATATAACTATTTAAAGTGGAGTTTAACCCGTCAGAACTGACAGAGATAAGAATTTCCGAAGGTATCATGATTGTACAGTTAATAAATTAATCTTATTCACTATGGTAGGTAAAAATCGAATTAAATTTTAATGGTGGACGGAGTCTTCAGCAGGGAGCACGGATGCAGAATGTAAACTTATTGCAAGTCGGAATAAGTTGGTAAAATATTAAAATTGATTTAAAGAAAAGTAAAATTAATTTATTGAAAACATGAAAATTTATCTAGTTACCGTTTTAGATACTTAGATATTGTTATCCATTAAGAATATCCAGGGAAAAGGAAGATAGAATTTCGTAATAGACGATGTATAGACCTTGGGTCACGTGTGTATTGTTGTGCATTAAGTGCAGAGTGTAAGTGGTAGGTGATTTGCCAAAAAATGGGGAAAAGGAATTTATAGTTGAAGTTATTCATAATCGCGTATACGTATGTATAAATATGGGTAAAAAATAAATACGCACTTAAAAGAACTTTAAATACTTAAAGTAAATTAAGTGGTATTGAAAACTGAATTTAGGCACAGAATTAAATTCGACTAGTAACCTTCAGAGCGTTATATTAGCAGTATCTCACCATTAATATTGACCAGAAGTATCAGTACGGCAACTGAATTTTATTTGACGAGTTGATGGGGCATAGATAATAACAGGTTTTAGTGGAATTCATGGTAGGGGCACAGTAGCCCTGTTGAAAAATCAACTTTTTCTTATTTTCATAGGTTTCTGTACTTTTTCCCATGCTTTTTGACCTGAAAAGGCAGAAAATCACAACCATTTTGACCTAGGTTGTTGGGAAGCATTGCCGCATGGAGCTTTAAGTTTTCTGCCTTGAAATCGGCCAAAAGCACCAGTTCCGGGGTCCCTTGAATCATGTTTTGCACTATAACTTTTTATCTAAACAAGATAGAGCAACAAAATAGGCACCAAATTAAAGTGTTTTTAATCCTCTTTCTAACTTATACAATTATGATAGTCTTGGAACAAGAAATGGCACATTGGTACATACAAAGATTTCAGAAATATCACAAAATTCGTTTTCTCACACTCAAGGCAGACAAGGCGCCTTATTCATGACACAAATTTGAGATTAACATTTTGTCACAAGTCTAATCGATCAAGAAGTGAAAGCATTACATGATGATTAATTTCATAATGACATTTACACAGTCAGTTGTTGAGAGTTTGTTTCTTGAAGCTGTCAAAGCGGCGTCTGTTGAACTCCACAGCTTGAAGGAGATAGTCCCTTTGCTTGGCATCTGTTGTTATGACATTTGCAAAGTCGCTCATCATCTTGACACCACGTTCAGCAATGTCATTCACCGCTTTCAGATTCTTAACATAGTCCAACGCTTTTCTGTAGTCCTCATTCTGTGGCCAAGATGTGACAGGTTCCAGAAGCCACTCGGATCCAATGTTCAGTGTGTCCAGCAGGAAATGTGATTCTGGGCCAATGAGATCAACCAGGGTGGTCTTAGCTGTGACTCTCTGGAATAGAGGCTTTCCTGTTCTGAAGCTGTCTGGCTTCTCAGTAGCATGTAACTGGGCAGCAATGTCGTGCTTCAATGTGTCACTCAATCTACTGCTGAACAGGGCAAATGGCACGACTTCCTGCGTCAGGTACCATTTGTGGTTTTCCATCTTATTAAGTACTGCATCAGCAAGCTCTGGGTCGGTTTTCTTGTACTTCAACATGTCCTGGATTAGACTTAGATCATTCACGGGAGCATCTGCAGCAGACATTGACATCATCCATACAGGAGTGTAGAACAGCGCAAGGAAGGTGTTGAGTCTTTCCAGCTTTGATACAGTGTCTTCGTCGTACTCAAGTTGATCTGCAAACATCAGCATTTTCATGGAGTACAGGTTTCTGGCCATCCATCTGGCATGATGAATGGCGCCTGGTCGACTCCAGTGAATACCTCGAGGAGGCGTTCCTCCAAGAACAATGACTGTCAGTTCAGCCATTTCCCTGTAGTCGGCTCTTGGAAGCCTTTCTGCTGTTAGAATGTCTTGGAGTATTTCTTCACTGTTCTTCTTCTTTTCCTTCAGCCATTTGCTGTTGATAGCCAGCATCTTTGGGTTTTCCTTGGACAAGTCCGTCCAAACATCCTTCAGATGCTCAAACCAGGGATTATCTGGCCCCTTCACCTTCCCAAACAGCTTCTCCCAAACTGCTCCTACTAGGATTTCCAGGATGTGATGTCGACAGGCCAGATAAAACACCTTTTTGTTCAGCATTTTCTCTAGCAGTTTGGCAGCTCCTCTGTGAACTCCACTGTTACTGGATGTAGTGTCAAAAACAAGGGCAGTAACATTATCCGTAAGTTCCTATGTCTCCAGTAAATCCATTGAAGCCTCAGCCTGAGCTGTGCCAGAAGAATTGTCGATGACAGGTACTCCCAATAACTTTCCTTCAGTGTATGAAGGTGGACCAGACACTAGCACAGCTAAAGTCTCTGAGGTACTTCCAGGTTCACTGCCCAAGACATCTTTGAGCAACTTTCCATCCCAGTGTAAGGCAGCGTACTGTGGGGGGTTTTCACAAAACTTGGACATGTGACTCTGGCTGATATTATATCTGGACAGCATTCTGTTGCGACGTGTTGTTGAGGTTGAGATGACGAAGTTATCCAGATCAGCCCCTCCAGCTTTCAAGGTGGCAGAAACCATGGCAGTAACTTGATTGTCTGATAAACCAAGACGATCAGCTGTATTGCAGATGACATCACATTCCATGACCTTCCTTGGAAACGTCAAAGTCACACTAGTCACAGTGTCTTGATGGTGAGAACATCCAGGACGAGGCTGATGGTAATCCATGTCCTCTGTGTTAGCGTCGTTGTCAGTTGAGTCACCCCAGGTAATGTCATCGACATGAACAACTGCCTCTTGTTCTGCTGCAGCTGTAAAATAGTACAACATGTTAAGACAGTAATTGTTAAGTACATGCTAAATATCGCAATGGAGTAAAACTTAAAACTTTTTGTGACGTTCAAAGTAATTAGTTTTACCTTGTTCTTGTCTATGCTGCAGTCTTTCATTCCTCGCTGCTTGCTGCAGGGATCTTGTCTCAAAAATCTTGTCATGACCAGACATATGACCTTTCCTCTCAGTCTTTTGGTCTTCGTAGAACCTGATATCCTCATCTTTCTTCTCTCTGGATAACAGTCTGTTGTTCTGTATTTCCTGGATTGCATCTGGAGCTCCTATATCGAACAGGCTGTCTAATTCCAGCACAAATGCTCCTCTTTTTCCTCCAGGGTTACTTGCTCTTCCTTTGCTTTTCACCAGAGCACGATGTTTCTCATGTAGTTTCATGAAGAGCTTCATTGCGTTGTACTTGGTCATTGTCTTGATCCTAGCCATCTGCCAGAATGGGATGATAGATTCAACTGTTTCATATGCAAGGTCTTGAACCATGGGCCTCCCTGCATTTTCCGGTAAATTCTGAAGATTAAGGAAATACTGGAACGCCTGTCTGTTGGTGGGAAGCTGGGAACCACTGATAAAAGCTGAAGGGTATCCAACCAGGAAAGTTTCAGTGAGAGATCTGGTAGATGGCCCAGTTGACACCTGCCTGTGGACAGTACGTGGAGGTTCTGAGATATCAACTGTGCGCCCACGGAGCTCCCTCAGCTCCTTGCTTAATGCCATTGTGAAGTTGTAACTTGTAGATGGTTTCTTAGATTCTGATTGAGTTTCTGTTGTTTCCTGAAAAATGATAGATAATTATTATTATTATTATTATTATTATTATTAATTATTATTTATTTATTTATTATTATTATTATTATTATTATTATTATTATTATTATTATTTATTAATTTTATGCTCTTTCATTTGATACCTAATTTGTTGCTCTATCTTGTTTAGATCAAAAGTTAAAGTGCAAAACATAATTCAAGGGACCCCGGAATTGGCGCTTTGGCCGATTTCAAGGCAGAAAATTTAAAGCTCCATGCGGCAATGCTTCCCAACATCCTAGGTCAAAATAGTTGTGATTTTCGGCTTTCTTAGGTCAAAAAGCCTGGGAAAATGTACAGAAACCTATGAAAATAAGAAAAAGTTGATTTTTGAACAGGCGTAGGGGCACAGTTATGTTTTTATCAATATTGACATGGTGTAATAGAATTATTAGAAGGGGAAAAGGAATGGCATCCTGGTATAGTGTGTCAAAATTGGCTATAATTTTGGTTGATACCTTAACAAATGATATAAGAACATCTTAATGACAATTACTCAAGACTAATTTGAAAAAAAAAATCAAAATAAAAAGTTGAAAATAGAACTCAATTATGAGCTATACTGAACTGAACATGTGGTTATAAGTTCCGTATAATTAAGATTTAAAAAAAAAACAAAAAACAACTTAACCTAAATTGAGGGTATGTTCGGTCATACGGGTGAATTTCACGAACATACGAAGCCAGATAAATCAGCTGCATGGTTAGGTTGTCTTGCGATCGGGCATGTAGGTCATTCGGTTAAAGGTTTTCGCAACATGCCGGGAAGCAATGGACTGACCATACGAGCCTTGCTCACTCAAAAGGAGGTGGTGTATCGGGATTAAGAAGAATGGCTTTCACTGGTTTCAGAAGAGGATCCAGGAACAGCCAAAGAGAAAGATTTGCAAAGTAGAAGGCAAGAAGGGCGAAAACATGAATTCGCGGAAGAAAAATGAAAATGATCGATGGAACGATCATATTATGGTAGTGAGGAATATTCCGCGCTTGCCCTTCCGCGCGTACAACTTCCGACGGAGGAGTAGGTTCGGGTTCGCTCCCGGCACCTATGGGCTTAGCCTCGGAATTAGGTGGAAATTCCTCTACCTTTGAAAACAATCAAGTCATCTTCCTTAAATAGGGATTCAAGCGAAATGACCAAGTCGAAACTTAAAGAAGATGAGTTTTCAAATTTATTTGGAATAGCCAGAACACTGGGAACTTCAAGTTCCGGCCTAACTGTCACTGAAGGGGTGACTCGCTCTCGATGGAGTCACAGGGGTCTACTGTGAAGACATTCGAGTCTTCATACTCAAAATTACCAAAAGTATGTTGGCTTTCTAGTCCCTCGTTCGGCGGAACTAGAACGGAACATTGACAATTGATGAAGAATCTTCCCCATCTGGTAGCAGTTCCTTTTTATTTTGAACTGGTTCCAGGGAGTCCGTCGGGCTCTCTGAAACGAGTCTTTCACCCTCAGCTGAAAAGACCGAAGAATAGGGGTGACAAACATACTCGAAAGGTGGTTCTCCTCGAATTAGGCCTGCTTCTCTATCGGCCCAATAAAAATCGTGCGTAATAAGGAAATTCATCCCCAGGAGTAAGTCTCCATCCCAATTCAATTCAGATACGACCACAAATGGGGTCAGATAAGGGACTGAATCAAACTCAATAGGAAGGATGATTTCTCCGGTACTGTATTCTTCCCAGTCATCATCAATGCAGGTCAAACGAGAATGCAAATCGAATTTTTCCGTAGCCACCTTGAGTAACTTCTTGTATACGTGTTGGTGAATGTAATTCGCCTGACAGCAAGTTTCAACAAGAGCCAAAACTGCTTGGTTGTTAATAGAAGTTTTCATGAAAATTTGTGGGCGTTCTTCCATGAGCTCCATTTCAAGAGTCCAAGAAGGCGTCTCCGAAACATGTGAACATGCTTCGTCTGCATCAGCGATGGTTTCGCACGAGGTTGGGGTATTGGGAGGAAAACCAAAATTTGGAATATCGCAATCGGGGAATTGGGTGACCAACTGGAAAGACCTGATGTCGGCAATTGACAATACGTCTTTACGTGAGCACTTTGCTCTTTAGGAAAGATTGCTTGCTACACTGCTCAAACACAATTAACGGAGTTAAAACAAAACGGAGGGACGGCATGGTCCTCACTATAGTAATTTAAAAAGAAGTCACTGGGACATGATCGATTCGTTACGAAACTGTTACTGTCATCATAAACATCACAATGATTATCAAAATTCAAAAACTGACTCGCCTACAGGACCTTGTGGGGCATTCTCCCCAGCTGCTACTACAGCAGAAAAAGCATCATCTGAAGCAAGATGACGGTCATCATGACCAAAAAAATAAAAAACAGGGTCATCTTTCAGACCACTTAAACGAGGCGGCATTGCCGATTGGCCGTTGGCCGAAGTAAACTCAAAACAATTCGGGTCCTGTGGAGAAAAGTTATCAAAACATGGTCATCCTGACCATCTAACGCGTCCTCTTTGGGACATGCATGGATATCCGATCCATCTAAACCAAAAACAACATCAGTAACAGAATTCGCGTCCTTTTTGGGACATGCATGGATATCTGATCCATCTAAATCAAAAACGAGGTCTTCTCGACCAAAGTTCACTGAACTGAACATGTCAGTTGAATCAATGTCCGAATGACTAAAATTACTGACAATTTGAGGAGCAGTGTCTAAATCATCGTACAAGTCATGGCCATCGGGACCAACATGGTTGTCCTGACCATGGTGAGAATAAAATAAATTCTGATTTTCAACATCAGTTGCACAGCAATCATCCAAGTTGTCTGAATTCACATTTAATAAAGGATTGGTCACATCCCCATTTACATTACAACAATTATTAACGTAGGTATTACACTTACTTTCAACAAAACTTTCATCATAAAAACTTTCAACAGAAGTTTCATCATAAAGACTTTCAACAGAAGTACCTTTATAATTACATAAATCAACAATTTCATTGTTGTCGTTACTGTTTTCAACATTAGCATCACAAAAATCATCATCAGGAGAGGCTGTGAGTTCTAGCCTCGAAGGAAATTCATTTGATGAACAAGCTGGAACCAACGGTTCAGAGACAACTGAGTCAGAGAAGAAAGTTGGGTCAGGATTACCCAAATTTTCCAAGGGTGACGTTTCATCGTCACAATAAAGGTTCTGCTCGGGTGCCTCGCACCAGAGAAGGAATAACGTCTTTTATCCCATTTATCGACGAAGCATCCATCCGAAAAGTCGAAATGGAATCCGTTGGGTCGTAGGGATTCTGGGCCAATAATTAAATCAAAATCGGGACAATATTCTAGCGGAACTAACGAGACACCTATACAAAAGACAATCACCAATCCACAAGTCAAGTTTAGTTTCCGCAAGGACGGGAATAAGGTTACCATCGGAATCCCGAATGTATGAAACGGATGGCGGTCCTTAAAGAGAGGACACAGCAATTTATCCGCTAAAGACGCAGAACAATACTGGACGAACATTTCGGATCAAAACGACCTAAAAGGGTCTCCTCTGGGCAACGGAGTTTGAAACCGATTTCGAGAAAAAAATAATCACTTTCTGGGGATTCCGAATGTACAGAACTCAAAGAGGAAGTGGATTGGGAAGGTGGGTCAGAATAAGGTACACTCAACGCCTTTCTACCCAGACCAGAAGGGTCAACGGAATCACTCCGATTCTCTACCGAAACAACATTATCGGGAGATGCGTTTTCGCGCAACACTGAAGATGGTTACACGACTCATGAGCAAGGGACTGAAGGAAATCCGGAACTGGTGTGCTCGTGTTCTGCTGTTTAAACCTTTAACGTCAACGTCCCATTTGACGGATCCCTGCCTGTCACAGTACTTCGTGATTTCCTGCAGACCTTTATATATATCATACCAAAAACGTTTAAATTCTACCCAAGACCATTGATATATTTGCCCATTGGACCAATCGATAAGAAAGGTACGGACGCGCGCGGCGTCACCGAAATTTGGGTCACAAGTGTCAAAAGCAAAACCGATTTTATCTGCATCTGTAGTCAGACAACCTCTAAACGAATCGTCAATTTTACCGAACCAATCCTTAAAGGAGGGTTCTACAAATCTATTATTAACGCGACCGCGAAAATGAGGGACATCAACTGTACGTTTCAGTACGGAAAAGGGAGTTATAAGATTAACAGTAGTGCATGTCAGGGGGGGTAATGGTTTGGACATCGTTAATCATAACACGTGTCGTTGACACGGAAGTGTGTGTGTAAAACAAAAATAACCATGTAAGAGAAGCAATAAAAAAAAATAAATGGAACAAAGTCTAAGTATTTTGAATAAAATTGAAAAAAAACGAGATAAACAATGAAACAATTTTTTTCATATAGTTACGAGATAATGTAGAAAAAAATGGGCGGCTCTGCATTTACTCCGGATGCAGCAATCGACGAGTAATTTTCGAATCTCCCAACGCTGAAGTCTCGTTGGCAAGGATCGAAATTCGGTCAAAATCACACTAGAAAAAAGGGTTACAGTATAATAACGATAACATAAATTTTCACTAAAATTAATGAAAAAGGTTTAAATTAAAAAAAAAAAAAAAGGAACCTAACCGGGTCAACTAAATAAAAATGTGAGTTATGGGTATATACATCAGCATTCTGACTGATCGAATTTATGTCCCACAACAAAACCTAAAATGATATATTTAATATCCTAATAATAATAACAAATGTGCAGATAATTTTATAAAAGAATTTAAAAATTCAGATTTATAATCTGTTGGGAAAAATAAATACGTGAATACTGAATCAATGACAACGTCTGGTTAGTACTGTATTTCGTATTACTATCGAACAGTTAATTAAAATCAATTAATTAAAAAAAATGATTAAGTGTTTATAAAGTCACTTCACTGTTTCACACTAAAAAGGGAAAAATAAAAGTGAATTAAAATTACTAAAATTAAAGAAAATGATAATTAAGAAAACGATTTAAACGTAGTAATTTTTTACTAAAACGATTAAAATAAAACTCATCACAAACGGAGAGTGAGGGGTTCAGCACGCTGGTGCCTCGGAGCCTCCACGAAACTTTGAAGGTCAGCCTCACTCAGCTCTGAGGTGGGTGTGCCGCTCGTCTAGCAGACGAGAGGGAGGGGTGACGTCATCTGATCGCCACGACGGAGCATACAAACGTTGAAGGAAGATTGTAGACAGGAAGACGGTCGCACGGTTGATTGGTGAAAAATACGAACAATAATTCAAAAGTTGATTGAAGATTAACGATAAGTTATATTAAATTGAGGTTGCAGACGGTGGGGTTGGAGTCCAAGTTGAAGAGGTTGCGGTCGACGTCGAATGAGTGAATCCATGAAGTGTTTCAAAAATTGTTCAAAGTAGGGACATCCATTGATGGACGACGGTTTTTTCGGTGGGGGACTGAAACAGTCTCGGTGTTGGGGAACTAAAGCGGTCTCGGTGTTAGGGAACTAAAACAGTCTCGGTGGGACCTCCAGTGTTGCGCATAGGTTGTGCGAGCCTCTGCCCGCTTGCGACTTTTTAGGGTTAATGCACTTTGGACAATCCAACGAAGGTGGTCCTTGTTGGGTAAGCTCGGCCTTAGCCGAGAGCATCCGAGTACCAATGAACAGTTTCTACTAGTTTTTTTCCCGAAGGGGTGAATGGAAACACTTCACTTCAAAAATTGGAGTTTTAGTTCACTCATAAATTTTTATTCACAAAGTATATACAGAACGAGGCACTGATAAATAATCAGAAGTTTACAGGGGGAGAGGTTTTACCTCTTACAACAACAGCTCAAGCAGGAATTTACAGGGGTAGAGGTTCGACCCCATTTCACAATAGTTAAGGTGGGAATTGAAAGCGAGGAGGCTTGTCCTCCTCGAGTAAGAGTTACGGCAGGAATTTAAAATGAGGAGGCTTGGCCTCCTTGGTCTAAGCCTCAGGCAGGAATCTAGAGTGGGAGAGGTGCAACCTCTGGTATCAAGGGCTCAGGCAGGAATTTAAGGCGAGGGGGGCTCGGCCTCCTCGGGTAAAGGCTCAGGCACGAATTTAAGGCGAGGGGGGCTCGGCCCCCTCGGGTAAAGGCTCAGGCACGAATTTAAGGCGAGGGGGGCTCGGCCTCCTCGGGTAAAGGCTCAGGCAGGAATGATTTAATTTACAATACAAGAAATAAATAAGCCTCAATTTTGGGGAAATGCAGTTGAAGGTTAAGCTCCCACTTTAGCTGGAGAGCTGAAGAATTCTGATGTCAAGCATAATTTAAGCATACAACGAAATTTAGAAAGATAAAAAGATTAACAAAAAAATACTAATTTTTGTAAGTTATACACTTTTGGGTGGCGACATAATGTCGGGGGACCGACATGTACCGAGTACATTAAGCACATTACTAACATATTAATAATTAAGTACATTAATTACCGTTAATTACAATTTTAGCAATTTGTTAATTGACATATCTAATACTGAAGTAATCTGAATAGGTAATACAATTTAAATAATGGAGAGTTCTCCGTTGTTCTATAATTTAAAGGGGATTAACAACAATGTTATATATATTTATAGTTAACAGTGATTACGCCAAATTATGTCAAATATTATTAGAAGAATGGTTGGTTATTATAGTTTGAAAGTTTAATTAGCCAGCGATGAGGAAAGCGGAGAAAACATACGGTGTACTTTTCATTTGAACGTACACGGACATTAATGATAACGTAACACATAAGTAACGGAATTTGAATGACAATTAGGTAGAAGTAGTAAGTACAGGTAATGAGAACGTGGATAACTATGTGCCTAAGTAGATAATAACCAGTAGCCTGGCAGGAAACAATATGGTATATTATAATAATATAACATCACATCTTAACGTTATAAATTGGTAGCAGAGGCAAGAGAGAAGAGTTCGAATTCAGAGGCTCGCTTTTGACGACGTAATCGGAATTCGAACCTTCGTCTCAGCAATAATAAACAACTTGCGAGAGGTGAAATAATAAAAAAAAATAAAACGTAAAAAGAATACATGTACGTAATCATGATCGTCAATAGACATGTACGACTGCACACAGTAGTGTACACATATCATTCGTCACACAATAGGTTGTGTGCGTAATATAGACACGAGTAAACATAGACTGATAAGTTGATAGAGCATAACTAGACAATGGGTAATAGGTAATAAAATAGGTAATAGGTGATAAAATTAATAAAGGACAACGGTCAAGAAGGAACATGGATGTATGAATGAGTATGGTTGCATAACACCGACAGGACAAAACATATAAATAATGACTTATAGATAGTAAAGCTTTTATTAGTAATTAAAGAATGTACCATAAATTGAATACTAAGGATAGCCTCATCCTAAGCACGTGATCGAAACGTGAAGGAAACTAAGTTACTTTATGACGTCAGAGTGATTTACTCTACGTACAGTATAAGTCATTATTTGGGAGAAATCAAAGGAGACGAATTAGAGAGGCACAGCTAAGGGAGGGACATTCGCTGTTTACAGCGAACTTCTAATGGCACAAACATGGATACTGTTCAACCATAGAAATGGTAAATCGCATGGTTGTGACAATAGTCATAGAGCAGCTGACGTTATTTATTTAGATTTTAAAAAAGCGTTCGATACAGTTCCGCATAGAAGATTAATTGCGAAGGTTAAAGCACACGGTATACGCGGTCAGGTAGCTAATTGGTTAGAAGAATGGCTTCGTGCTAGGAGACAGCGGGTCGTTGTTAATGGTAGTGAATCGGGGTGGTTGGATGTAGGTAGCGGTGTCCCACAAGGTTCAGTGTTAGGCCCATTGCTATTCGTAATTTACATTAACGACATAGATGTAGGATTGACTAGTAACGTGTCAAAATTCGCAGACGATACTAAAATAGGGGGTAAGGTTGTTAACGAGGACGATAGAAATAGGCTCCAAGACGATGTAAATAGGATTATGGAGTGGACGGATAAGTGGCAGATGCAAGTTAACGTAGACAAATGTAAAGTTTTGCATATAGGTTCTCGTAACAATAATTACACGTACACGATGGATGATAGAGAGTTAGCGAGCGTTGACGAGGAAGTAGATTTAGGCGTACGCGTATCTAAGGATTTAAAAGTTAGGAACCAGTGCCTAGAGTCTTGCGCAAAAGCTAATAGGATGTTAGGCTTCATAGCGCGTAATTTCAAATTTAAATCGAAGAATATTATATTGCCCCTTTACAAGTCCCTAGTCAGGCCTCATTTAGAATATGCCGTTCAGTTTTGGTGCTCGTATTTGCGTGAGGATATTGATAGGTTAGAAAGTGTTCAGTGTCGTGCCACGAAACTAATTCCGTCATTGCGCAACAAGCCTTTTGAAGATAGGATTAAAGAGTTAGACTTGCATTCACTCTAAACTAGGAGATTAAGGGGAGCTTATTGATGTTTTCAAAATCGTTAATAATATCGATAACATAAATTTTGACAAACTGTTCACTTTCGATAATAGCAATACTCGTAATAACGGATTTAAGTTGCGTGGCAGAAGTTTCATTAATATCACTAAAAACCTCTTTACGTTTAAAGTAATTGATAAATGGAATAATCTTCCCGCGTTCGTTGTGAACTCTACCAGCGTTAATGTGTTTAGAAACCGTCTAGACAGGCATTTTAAAAATATTAACGTTGTTTAAAGTAATAAAACAATTAGCGACATTAGCTCTGGGGGTGGTAATCGGGGATGAGTCTGTTGGCGACTAATGCCAACTTGTGACATGCCAGCGTGTGATATGCAAAAAAAAAAAAAATTTTTAGACTAACACGAACTTAGATGTATCTCTTAGCGTATACTAACCCACTTTTTGTTATACTCTTTATACTTGTTTTCTTTTTTCTCTTGTCCTCTCCTTATTTGCATGTCTGTAACTCTCTTTATTGTATGTCTGTAGTTTGCATGGTATGATAGTGTTTGAGTTAAGAATGTGTTGCATGGTTTGTAATGCGTTCTTATTTTACTTCTTTTCATATTTAACCCCTTTCCAGCCAAGTGGGCTGCATGCTCTACCTCCCTATGGAGGAGAGGATCGGTCTGCAACAGCTGGAAGTATGTTTTTGCTTTGAGTTAAGAATGTGTTGCATGGTTTGTAAGCGTTCTTATTTTACTTCTTTTCATCCTTCACCCCTTTCCGGCAGAGTGGGCTCTACAGTACCTCCCTATGGAATAGAGGACCGTTTGCAACCTTTCCTATTTTCTCCGACTATTTTTCTGACTTGTCGGCAGTGGCCGGCGGATGATGATGATGAGCCTTTTTTCTCTTTTTCTGAATGAATGTTAACCCAGGAGTGGTAGGTGTTGCTACTTACTTAACCCCTTATTCTTTTCTCTTAACCCCCTACTCTTTCCTTTCTCTCGGGCTAACCTTAGAGTGGATCTTAGGGTCTTTGTTAGCCTTAGGTTCTGTAGATCTGTAGATCCTCCTTTCGGGATTTCGGTGGAACGTTTGCTATTGCGCTAGACATATCAAAAGCTTTTGATAGTCTTTATCCCTTAAACTGATATGATCGCTAATTGACAATACATGATTCACTGCTATGATCATCAATTGATGATACACGATTTACTGTTTTAATATTCAAATGACAATCACCAATTCACGATACTTATACGCTTTACTGCTGTAGTAACTGGCTCATGGAGAGGGCTTAGTCGCCCCCAAAAATGCTTCCTCACAAAATTGTTTCACAAGCAGTGTGTGGAGGTACTCCAACCTGGTGAAACCAATGTGAATCTGAGGCAATGCAGTTATTTATTTTAGGGAAAAACTAATTAGTTGTGGTAAGTAGAAATCTTGTAGCATTTGACGATATGAATTTTGCAGTTGCCTTTACAGTTCTGGAAGTTTTCATCAAAATTCGTAAACCTTGAGTTTTTGCGGACACGATGATTATTAATAATCGCTAATGCACAGTTTAAGAGTTAATTTCGAAACTGCCCTCCTTCGGTTTCTATCCTTCTATCTGTACCTTCATATCTAAATTCCTTTCTGGCCGAGCTATTAATAGTGGTGTTCCTCAGGGTTCTGTCCTGTCACCCACACTTTTCCTTTTAATTATTAATGATCTTCTAATTCGCTCTTCCTGTCCTATTCATTCCTATGCCGATGATTCCACTCTTCATTTCTCCACCCGCTTCCCAAAGCGTCCCTTACAGCAGTCACTTCATGATTTCGGTTCGAAGGCTATGATACACCTGACCTCTGATCTTTCTGTTATATCTGATTGGGGCAGAGAAAACCTTGTGGCTTTCAATGCCTAAAAAACTCGGTTCCTCCCTGTCTACTCGTCACAATCTTCCACATAACTATCCCCTTACCTTCAACAACACACATCTCAATCCTTCTTCTTCTCTTAACATTCTTGGCATTTCCTTTTCTCGTGATCATTTCTGGAAACATCACATATACTCTTTCTAAAACACCTAAGCGGCTACGGGTGCTGTACCGCCTCTGCGATTTCTTCACGCCCACTGAGTTGCTCTCTCTGTACAGAGGTATTGTCCGCCCCTGTATGGAGTATGGTTCTCATGTGTGGGGTGGCTTAACCCACACAGCCATACTTGACCGGGTGGAATCATTAATTCCCCGCCTCTTACTGATTGTCTTCAATCTCTCTCTTCGCCGGAAAGTTGCCTCACTGTCTCTTTACTATCGCTATTATAACGGACATTGCTTTTCTGAACTCTAACTGCATTCCTCTTTTAAGGAGAGCACGCAGTACCAGACTTTCTACACTTTCTCATTCCTTTTCTGTCCAAATATCTAACGCAAGGGTTCATCGGTATTTTCAATCTTTCACTTACACAACCGGTCAACTCTGGAACAACCTTCCTCAATCCATCTTTTCGCCTGTGTATGACCTCCCTTCTTTAAAACGCAGTGTCTAGGCATCTTGAAAACCCCAGACCTTGATTTTGGATCTCTTCTTCTTCTATGAGAGGGGAGCTTTTGCGGGCATTTTAACTTGGCCACTCCTTCCTGCACACAAAAAAATATTTACATAGGTTAGTTAAATATCATAAAACGGTTAAGAATTTATAGAACTCATAAATTTATGTATTTAAAGTTGGTTGTAAGTTCCAGGAGTAAATAAGAAAAATAGAAAATAGACAGACGAATATCTTTCACTACGCAAGATGAAAACCTGAATTCTAGAGGCTGGAGGGAAAAGGAAAGCGCACAAGAAGACCGGAAGATAGTCGAAAGCAGGCCACTAGAGAGAGAGCTGCGGCAGCCCAGTCAGTGAACAGTCGAGAGAAAGAACTGGACGAAACGAAAGGAGTCATGTAAAAGACACGTAAAGGGGGAAGTCCTCGAAGGATCAGTAGTATGACCGCAAAATGGGAGAGTGCAATTGAAATGCAATGTTTATCAATGGTGCAAGGTGGGGGAACCCATGGGGGTGCATGCAAGCAAGGGGGAGCGGGTTTAGCCCCCCAAGCTGCATGAAGGGGATGGAGAGGGTTGAAGGAAGGCCGGGAGAATGACCTCCCCCCAAAAGGGTACCCTAAATTGACCTAGGAAGGTAACCTGAGAGAGAGGAGAGAGGAGGAGAGAGATCTTTTCGCAGGTATGTCTCGTCGCATACTGAAGTTCTTGGCCTCCTCAGATGGATTAGAAGGTGCAACCTGGCTTAGAAGGTGCAATTGGCTTAGAAGGCTTAATCAGCCGGTATATTGTTTAGAAGGCAATATATATACATATATATATATATTAGGGTGTTTCATACCTATAGGGTAAAATAAAAATGAGCTTGGAGTTTTAATCCACACGTTTCTCCGTATTCTAAAGAACAAGAAAACACGTTTGTGCAAGTTTGAACCAGATCGCGCTGCATTTAGAGGTCCCCAACTTTGACGACTTTTTGTCAGTTCATTTCTCGCCTGCCTGCAGTGAAGACGGTTTTCTTCGTCACTTAAGCGGTTCGTGTTGTATAGCCTATTGGACAACTATGGAGGTAATTATATATGCTACTAATTATCTCATTTTACTGTGGTATTGAAATTTATTATTATTTAATTTCTGTCATTTTACTGTGGTAGTGATATTTATTATTAATATTACATGAAATTAATTAGTCTGTTGCATATTGGACAACTAAGCTGGTAATTATTTATGATACTAATTAATGTAATTTTACTGCGGTATTGAAATTTATTTAATTAATGAATTGTCAAAGAGAACGTAGTGTACACGTATCAGTTTTATAAATAAAGAAAAGCAGTAACTGGGACTCGAACCAGTGTCAAAGCCGTTTGGCGGCATCGCTCAAGTCGGCGTACACAGCACGCTATCCACTCCCTAGATGGTGTAGTGGATAGCGTGCTGTGTACGCCGACTTGAGCGATGCCGCCAAACGGCTATGACACTGGTTCGAGTCCCAGTTACTGCTTTTCTTTATTTAATTAATGAAATTAATTACGATGTGAAATTATTTCTGTGGAATTATTTAGTTTGTTTTCTTTTCCAGGTGTCTACCAGAGCGAAAACAGAAGTGTTTCTTATTGGCCAGACGGATGCGAACATCACATCAAGTGGCCTTCCAACTCAGTTGCAAGTACTCAAAAAGTACTTTTACCACCAAAAGGAGCAAAAATTTGGACGTACTAAATGCCTGAACCTGTGCCTGGATGCCTGTCTCATATTTTGGGAGAGAGCGAGAATCCCCATGATGCGTCGAGATTCGGCCTTGAGGAAGATGGAATCCCTTCTCAAGGAATACGACCGGCTTGTGAAGCACAAGTCACATAAAGCAGAGTCCTTCCGAGTGAAGGAGGCGATGTTCAAGGAGGCAATAGCGAAGGAGATCATGGACATTGCTCATTCACAGGCTAAGGAAATGATGAAGAATCAGGAGGACATCCACTTTCTCGACATGCAGCGTGAAGATCCAAATTCCTGCAGCATGGGCCCTGTTGACATGAAGCTTCACTATAAGGAGATTAGGAAAAGGAAGAGGCTGGACAAGATTAAGGAACAACAGGAGAAGGCCAGGAAGGAACAAGGAGCTGCAGAAGATACGGGGGCTTTAGTGATTTCAACTTCGTCAGAGACTGACTCAGATGTCGTTGACCCAACCGTGGAAGTTTTTCCATCCTCCTCCAAGGGAAATACCAAGAAGCGACGCAGGAATCTGATCTCACAGGATGTGACGACTACCTACGATCGGCTGAATATTTCGTACCGCGATTCAGCTATGTCGTACGCTGCAGCGGCTAAATCACTAGGTTTTGACTTGGATGAACTGTCCATTTCTGCCAGTACCATGTACCGCACACGCAAGGCTCTCAGGAAGGTGGCTGCTGAAAGTTATCAATCCGACGAAGTTTGTCCTGGTCAGCCTCTTGTCTTGCATTGGGACGGTAAGCTCCTACCTGACAATGAGCAATGGAAGGAGAGCGTTGACCGGATCGCCGTCCTCGTCTCTGGCGACGGCAAGGAGAAGTTGCTCGGCGTTCCTAAGGTGACGTCCGGAACCGGCGAGAAGATAGCGCGAGTTTGCTTGGATTTGGTCAAGGAACACAGGATGGAAGAGCGCGTGCGGGGACTGTCTTTCGACACGACAGCGTCGAACACCGGGATTCATATCGGGGCCTGCGTCCTGATTGAGAAAGGTCTTGGCAGAGAACTCATGTACTTCCCCTGTCGGCATCACATCTATGAAGTCATCCTCAGCTCCGTCTTCAAGCGTGCATACGGCCCTTCAAGTGGCCCCGATATACCCGTTTTCAAGAGGTTTCAGGCACAATGGAAGTTCATCGACCGGTTTGACGTGCCGCCGTACGATTTTGCTCAAGTCAATGACTCTATGAGGGAACTGAGGGAGAAGTCAGTCCTGCTGGTGAGAGGGATGGTGAGCACGTCGCATCAGCGCGATGACTACAAGGAACTGTTACAGTTGGTTCTCATCTTCCTGGGAGAAGCAAAAGTGGTGGATTTCCCTCTCAGAGCCCCTGGCGCTTACCATCACGCTCGATGGATGGCGATAGCCATCTACTCCTTGAAAGTAATTCTACTGAAGAAGCAGTTCAAGATGTCGAGTCACGAGTTGGAAGCTCTGACAGCCGTAGGTCTCTTCGTGTCCCTCGTCTACATCCGAGGTTGGACTCGTGCTGCAACCTCAAGCAAGGCTGCCGCAGTTGATCTGGAATTTCTGCGTGACGCGGAAGCCTTTGCCATGTCGGGATATTCGTGTGTTAACGCTGCGCAAGAAGCCACGTCTCGACACCTATGGTACATCTCTGAGACTCTTATTGCCATGGCGTTCTTCGACGCAGATGTGGCAGATGAAGAAAAGGCTCAGATGGTCGTCAGTTTGGGTAAGCCCGCATCGAAAAAGGAACTCAAGCGACCCCAAGGGAAGAACGTCAGGAATCTTGCCTCGAAACACCTGGCGGAGTTCGTGACAGGAAAGACGATGGCTTTCTTCCATGCATTCGACTTGGACACAGAATTCTTGAAAAAGCCAGTTGCCGAGTGGACTGAAGTAGAGGGCTTCAAGCAAGCAGCGGCAACTGTTAACAAAATCTCTGTCGTCAACGATCGGGCCGAAAGAGCCATCGCGCTCACCAAAGAGTTCAACTGTTCTCTGACGAAGAACGAAGAGCAGAAGCAGTATTTGCTCAAAACTGTGATGCAGCATAGGGCGAAATAACCGAATAAAACCAAGAAGGATTTCATGGACAAATGATTCGCAAGAAGTGGTTATGTTTTTTGTATCTTTGTGAAAATGTGTAGTGAAATGGTACTCGTTTGTTGAATAAAAATTCATTGACAGATTTTTGTTTAATTTTTTCCGTTTATGATCTGCCAGAGCATCAAACTGGGGATCCGTAAACTTTAAACTATTGAATTAATACTTCGGTTTATCAGTCTCCTCAGCAAATGGAACAAGGGGATCCATGTGGATTAAAATTTTTCCAAACTTTTAATTTATGAAACACCCTAATATATATATATATATATATATATTTATTTATCCGAGGTGGCTTAATCAGCCAGTTGGCTTGTTTAGAAGACAGTATATATATATATATATATATATATATATATATATATATATATATATATCCGAAACAATCCATAAGAATAGTTGTCAGATTGCGCTATTTATTTAATTTGTATATATTTAATGGTGAGCAGATGTTCTCCGTATAAAGAAGTTCGTGACAGCCCCAGTCGACTTAGAAGTCAATGCAAATATATATAACTTTTGTAGTGCCGTTAATTTTGGCGTAAAATAATCAAATAATATCATTTATATATACTTTGAATAATAAAACACAACTACGGCATTCTGTTTATTTAGTCGCAAAACGAGTTATTTAACATGGAATCAAATATTTAACATACACTTATTTGAAATATATAGGAGGTAAATATACGATCAAAAATAATATTAGTAGAAGAAATCTATATACACCAAAAGTCTCTCCGCAGTGCTATGTTAAACGGATAGGAAATTGAAAACTACAATGTTTTCATTCAACCATGAATTAGTGATTTTATTACATAACCTTTTGATTTTACAGCATGTGTTGAAAGTGTTTTCCACCATTTTGCAGGCACAGAGCAACTCGTCTACACTTGTTGTCAAACACTTTTTTTAAAGTGTTGGTTGACTGCGGAGAGACTTTTCGAACGCACTTTATAATCATAAATAATAATAGTACAGTAGAAATCTATATACAAGTTTGATATGTGAACGCACATCTATACTTTTATATATAAGCATCAAAAATAATAATAGTACAAAAGAAATCTATATACACGTTTAATATATGTATGCGCAACCAAAAATACACACTTAAATATAAACTTAAAAAATAATAGGGCAGAAGAATTCTAATACATGGATAATATATATATATATATATATATACAGGGCCGGATCTAGAAGTTGCGAGGCCCTAGGCAGATCTAGAAATTGCGAGGCCCTAGGCCTATATATATGAAAATATGGACTTAATTATCGGTACTATACCAGCAATATTAGAATCCCGCATAGACAGAACTATGCCAGCACTTAAAAATTAAACCTAAATAATCACGCATGGAAATTGTATAAGAAATATAAATAAACCATACAAATAAGTATAAATTATAATATGAATCAAGATTTGTATCGAAAATATAAGACAATGATTTCTAAGATTTATATAATATTATAGGTAATGACTTTCCATAGTATACAAACGTTTTTCATATGTGATGTGTAAGAGATGTTGACATTTCATTTTTTATAATAGTGAGCGATCGACTTATCAGGCTAAATATTAATGCTTTAATATTTGGTTCAGATGCTCCTTGAATATTGCAGCAATGCTTTTCTACTTTTCTTCGAGCTAAACTCTTCAATTAATTGAGAATAATCTAATGAATTTGTTATATCGTTTTCTATCGATAACATAGCTAATGATTGCAATCTCGCTTGAGACATGGTGGAACGCAAATATGTTTTAATAAGTTTGAGACGCGAGAAACTTCTTTCAGCCGAAGCAACAGTAACTGGGATGGTTAATACTATTCGAAGTGCAACATAAACATTAGGATAAATCTCACTTAGTTGTTTTTGCACTATATAAACAAGGGCATTTCCGAGATCTGTTTTCTCAGGTATAAACCTGCAAAGTACTTTAAGTTCTTCATAGAGTTCTAAATCATTAATATCACTTGAACAGAACGCGCAAAACGGCTTGAGCGAGGCCCCCTTTGGCGCGAGGCCCTAGGCGATCGCCTAGTTCGCCTATAGCTAAATCCGGGCCTGTGTATATATATATAATATATATATATATATATATATATATACACATTAAAATATGATCGCATTATGTTCTACCGCGCTTAAATAAAATACTAAACTCGCATGTGATCGAGTCTGCAGTTACACTCTCGTTGCTTTGTACTACACAATAAATACGATTTAGCATTATTTCACCACTAAAAAGTATGTGGAAATCTATATTCAGTGTAAACGGTTTTCAGATTGTTTAACACTATTTTTGTACCCACTTTACAATTTGTTGGCAAGTTATCACACTCTTTATACACGGTTAGAATACATTCAAAAGCACGCACAAAAAGGACATCGTTTGCCACATCATTATTAAATTCAAGTTTATAAACACTCCTTTCCAAACGAGGGTTTATTCTCCCCATTCCGAGCTTTTCAACCGTGAGCTCTTCTTCACAACACATATCGACAATTGAAGTATTCTTCTAAATCGTGCAGACAGCTGACCTTTATATAAAGAAATAGCTCTTCAGGGTGAACAGTGTTGGTGAGCTCAGCCTTGTACCACTCATGTCCTTCGTGCAAAAGTTCAAGATATTTCGAAGAGTCTATACCTTTTAAATACGCATCCAGTTCTAATCCATTCTTGTTGTTCAGTCCGACATTCAGTAAAGCCGTCAAACAGAGCGGTGTACGCGTATTCAAGAACCGTGTCAAAATAAGCATATCGGCAACATGCGCGTCTAATATAGGCTTTAGCTTGTGGAAACCGACGACTTCAAACATTCTGTCGAGAATGAAAAGGTTTCGCGTGGGAACAAGGGCGTCATTGTGAAATGCATTTTTCCACATCAATCGTATATCGATGCATGGCTGGTTTCGTTTTATACACAACGCACAATAACAGCGTATGAGAGTGCATCACTAATCTGCTTTCTTTTTGTCCCTACACCTGCTACCCACATTTTATAACGGTCCTCACCCCACTTCTCAACCGCCACGAAGATTCTTTTCATCTCCTCAACACTTAAATAAATTATGTTCCGTTTACCAGAGTTTGATTGTCTACAACTCGTTTCAAGTACATAATTAACAGCGTCGGTTTTACGCCTGAACACACGCAATGACTTCGTCACGGACATGTAGTATACGGCAGTGAGGATACTACTCAACGGAAGCTCCATCGTATATTAGTTTTCTATTGTGAGGAGTGCACGTCCACTTGGGCCAAGCTCTGAGGTGACAATGAGCAGCCGGTGCGCGGCTTGGTTCGGATGGAGGTGTGGGGGGATGAGTCACACAGGCGAGTCATACCAAGCGTTAGTGATTCGTGCACGGGGCTGTTCCAACATGAAAGAACCATATGAATATTTGTAACTCATTATACCGGGCATTCGTTTAGAGAATTTTTCCGATACATGAAGTAATAACGGTTTTAATGTTTTATCACTCTCCGGAACCATACATCTTCATTCATTTTCTCCGCACATTAACAATCCAGCGCTCTATTTGAGAGAAATGTGTCCATATCTGTTCTTTTTGCTTAACAAGCGATACTCATCCCTAAACTCTATTAACACTTTGGGTGCCACGCCCAAATCCGAAAAAATTTCCCACCAGCCCATTTTTTTTTTTGTGTGAATTAATAATAGGCATGAATAGAGAAACAGAAATGCATGAGAAATTTTTAAAAATTCTAATAATTTTTTTAAATATATGCATTTTTATTTTTTTAAATAGTCACTCCTTATGAGCCCATGGCACACCCATGTGTGTGACAAGTAACAAATTTAGCCTTTCTGGTCATGGCACAACCATGTGTGTGACATTTTTTTCATTATTTTCTCTTTTTTTCAGATTCTATTATAAATATTTATAAAATTATAATCTTAAAATTATTATCTTATGTTTACATAACTATATATTTTATAAAATAAATATGGCTAAAAGACATATGACAGATGAAGAGATAGAAGAAATGATCGGACTTTTAGATGATTCAGACATGGATCCGGATTACCAGCCAGAAGATGAAGACTCCAGCTCTGATATTGTTTGTGGATTTGAAGAAGGGAGAGGAGCCCAAAGTTTGGAAAATTTGGAAGAAACTTTGATTTTGCAAGAAACTTTGAATGACTTAGCCATAGAGGAAGAAGGTGAAGAAGATGATGAACATAATGAAGATGTGGCACCAGTATGGTCTGGGTTCTCTAACAGAACTAAAGAATTTCCTTTCACTGGGAAGTCTGGAGTACTTCTAAATTTAAGTCCTTCAATTACTCCAATTGAAGTTTTCGAGCTCCTTTTCGATTATGAGATTTTGGATCTTATTGTAAAGGAGACTAACCGATATGCACAGCAAGTTCAAGCGGAAAGAACACAAACGACAAGAGGAAAAGGAAGACACTATAAATGGGTTCCAACAACCAGGGAAGAAATGAGAAAATTTTTTGGACTTATTCTTTGGATGGGTTTATTCAGAGCTGGAGCAATTAGAGACTATTGGCGAAATTGTACCTTATATAAAAATTTTGTCACAGAGAAAACAATGAGCCGCAATAGGTTCCAGATATTGTTAAGCTGTGTTCATTTTGCTGATAATTCACAAATTGAGGAAGGTAATCGCACTGGAAAATTTGAAGAACTTTTAGAATTGCTGACTCAAAATTTCCAGTCATTATATGTACCAGAAACTGATGTGGTAATCGATGAAACTCTCATTCCCTGGCGAGGACGATTAGTCTTCAGACAATATATTCCAAATAAAGCCCACAAATATGGAATTAAATTATTCAAATTATGTTCTACTGAAGGATATACATATAATTTATCAGTTTATACTGGAAAGTCCAGGGATGGCACAAGGCAAGTTGGGATAGCAAAAAAAGTGTGCACAGATCTAATGCATAATCTCCTAAATGAAGGTAGAACGTAGTACGTTGACAACTTTTACACGAGCTATGAATTAGCTATTGCATTTCTTCAACAGAAGACACACGTTGTTGGAACTCTTCGAGCAAAAAAGAAGAACATGCCACCTGAGGTAATGAGTGCAGACCTGAAAAAAGGGCAAATGATTGCAATGGAAGAACAAAACGGAATAGTTGTATTGAAATGGAAAGATGCCAGAGATGTCCGGTTATTATCAAAAAACACAGTCCTGAACTTGTGGAAATTAGAGAGAGAGAGAGGGAAACTGAAGAACCAGGCCCATCCAATACACAAGAAAGGCAAAGAAATCGTAGGAAAAGTGGAAAGAAGCCCTTAGGAATTATTGCATACAATAAGGGGAAGACCGGAATAGACATCTCTGACCAGATGGCATCCTATGAAACGGCACTTAGGAAGGGTATAAAATGGTACCGCAAGCTTGCCATTGCACTTCTATTAGGAGTCTCAGTTGTGAATGCTTGGATTGTGTATAAAAAAGTAACTGGCAAAAAGATGCAACTGAAAGAATTCAAAGAGAAAATAACTTTGGCACTCCTGGATTTTGAAGAGACTTTACCCCGGCAAAGGAGACCAGCGTCTACATCACATTTAATTCTTGAAAAGAAAAATGTTCAAGAAAAAGATCAGAAGAAGATGCAAACAATGTTATGAAAAAATCACAAAAGAGAGAGGCAGAGAAGAAGCAAGGAAACATGCTAAGAATGTGCATACGTATTGCAGCTCTTGCCCTGGGGAAACATTCTTTTGTCTAGAATGTTTTAGAGATTTTCATAAATAAATTACAATAATTATATTCACATAAAAGGCTTTGTATTTTGTAATCAAATAAAAGGATTTTTTTTATATAAAAATGTATGTGTGTTTATTTCCTAAATAGATTACAATAAGTATTTTCATGTAAGTCTTTGTAACCAAAAACAACGGAAGTAAAAAAAAAAAGGAGTTGAAAAATGTGTCACACGTATGTGTGTGCCATCGCCAGAAAAAAAAAATAACTGGCACACACGTACGTGTGACGTGGCACCCAAAGTGTTAAAAACTCGCACAAGCCTTTAGCCACAACCTCACTGCGAACCTCATCATGATATGTGAACGTAATGATAAAAATATTTTAGGCTATCCATAATTACAAGATTTATATTCTCAGATGCAGGGTAAGCGTACTCGGTATGATGCAACATGACATAATACCGCTTGTCATACCATTCGCCAACAAGGTTCACAACCCATACCCGTTGTTTCTCTTCTGCACGTGATGCTTCTTCCACTTCGCGGTGTATGTGCGCCTTTACGCTGTTTAGTCTAATGACGTAGTTCATTACATCGTTTGAGCCACGAAAACCCACAATACTCTCGGCAGAATACCCGTAGGTTCAACATTGCCTTAAAAGCCTCAAAGTAGGGAGGACTAAGGATTCTTTGAGTGTTCACCACATCTGTAGACTTTATCGAATACCACTTCATGAATGTCGAGCAGGCACTAACAAAGGTAGTCATCACTTTTTTCCGTCTACGTGAGAATTCTTCAAAATACACGTCTGAGACCCACGGCTTGTTGAGGTCAACTGAGGACGTAGGGTAGAGATATGACCAGTTAGTAGCAGGAGTCAAGTGACCCGTTTGATTGGGCTGCGCCATACAGTGGGCGGCGCTTAGCTTTTTCCTGTACACACACACACAAAGGAGAAAATGAAACGCTAATTGAAACATGATTTATTTTAAATAAATAAACATATCGTCAACAAGTAAACAGTCTCTAATTCATGGCATATATTCAAATACACGTAATAAATAAATAAATATATCGTTAACAAGTAAATATACGCTAACATGGCAGCAATATTCACGCCTCGCGGTATCCAAATGGGACAGTATCGTAGGTGCCAGGCACCTGGTAGTGTTTCCTCTGTGTTACGACACACTTTCGTTCCCTTAAGTTCCTTCACGCCCCCGAGTTTCTGTGTCCGAAAATTGTGAGTCCTTACAGTCAGTTGGGGTGGTTGGTCACCTCATCTTCTAAACTCACTAGCTCCTTCAGCGAATCAAAGTTAACGATCCGCCAGTTTGCCTGGTTAAGCGTGATGCCGCCTTCACGATATACCTCACTTCCTCGTCCACTCTCACCCGTACCCCGTAAGATTTTGGACCTGTTGAGACAAAAGAGTCAGCGTAGGCACATCTCCATACTCGTCCTTGATCTCATCAGTCAACTCTCTGAGGAATTTCCCAATAGGTGGCATGTATTCGCCTTCCCTCTCCGCGAATAACACACACTCTGTGTCTGCGTACAGAACCCTCTCCCCAGTAAAATGTAGTAGACCCCAAAGTTTGATGCGAGCGTATTCTGTTGTAAAACTTGCTACAAGTATGTTTGTAACACGTGATGTATATGTAGCTAATTCGGTTCTATTGTACTTTATTATGAACGTATTGCCCACATTCACGATCTCCATGACCTCTTTATCCAGAGCGTTGGCGTAATCTCACATCTCGTTATAACTTTAGGTTAGATGGACGTTTTCCCAAAGACTATTTAGGCACAACTTTGCACAAAAGCGCTTGCCTGGGTTCTCTACAATTTGGGACCGTTCAAGTTGTATCCCTTCACGATCATGGTAGCGTTGAATATACGCCTATTTTTCATTTTATGTCTCATCTCGCGGGTACCCTGATGCTTCTACTTCATCCTTCAAAAAAGTGTTTATATACGATGTGAAAAGGTTGGGGAGCTTCTGAAACCTCGACATCTCGTATATCTTCAATATTCTGTAACCATGGCGAACGGCTAGGGATAGCTCAGGACTTGTATATACGCCTCTGATCTTCCGCTGGTTGGTTGTGTGATTACAGGCCCCATTATTCTCCAATGCGCACTTCACGCACAGGGGAAACACGAGTTTGTGTTCTATAACGACGGGTAGGACTGGCATCCATAAGTCAGGAAGAGGGAGTACAATTACGAAAGAAAGGCCGAAAAAGTTCTCGTTCAAATTAGCTGAGAACTCTTCAATGGTGGGCAGTGCACGTCCCACCAGCTTTTCAGGTGCTCCTACGGGGTGCGGATTGTTCATCACGTAGGGGTATAAAGAACAGAAGTAGTAGTAATGGAGTTTCACGCCCTCCGCAGGTGGAAAGTATAGTTTGAAAGGGTATGTACGTCCATCGAACAAGCTATCGCCGCATTTGAGAGGATCCAACACCATTGAACGTTTGATGGTATTTATTTCTTCGCGGTACTGCCCATCTGTCTCCATCCGTGCATCATATTTGTGCTCTCACTAGACCTTGAGAGCGAACTGAGAGTTTATAAGCTGATCGCGGGTCCGGGTCCATGCAAGACTATTGGCAGGAGATCTACCATGGATATCTTCTACGATTCCACACTCGGGACGTGGCCATCCATGCTTCCAGCAACAGTTAAAAGAGTACGCAGTCTTCTCACCAGTGACACGGTCTTCGCTTAGACCATCCACCCAAATAACACGACTATTGACCTTAATGGCCACTTCCCACGTGTTGCGGGCATGCCTTATGTATACACCTGTTTGTTGCTGGAGGTGTATGAGCCAGTAAATAGCCTTTTGCCCATAACTGCGAGGGTTTTTTCTGTGAATGACGGCTAAGGTGTCTTTAGGCATGAAGTTGTTCTTGAACACCGTAAAGCACAATGAGGCGATCGTGTTTCAGGCTTGTAGCGGGTAAGGAAAGTGTAAGGGAAATCCCCTTTAAAAACTTTGGCAGCTACACCCATCACCTTGGGTACCTTGGCTAATTTACAAGGTGTGAATAATAAAGTGTCTTTTGAACTGAACATTACCTCTTATTTGCATCTGTATAAGTTTGTTTCCTCTTTTCAAGGGATTGCCTGTAAATATCTCCGATGATTCGTGTTCAAGCAGTTCCCTATAAAGGAATTGTGTGTCAAATTTGGCGCCGTTATAGGTAAGCATATACACAATCATTTTTTTTAACTTGTTCGCTAACTTGACAATATCGGACACAGAGTTTCACGGGGTTGTCGTGTGCGATCGTTTTAAAAACGTTTGTTCGTTTACCACATTTGCGACACTCATCACACTCGACTTCCATGCATTCGTCGCAGATAGTCTGGCTTACAAGTAGATGTGGGATAACCTCTTTGGTTTCAGAATCCGTATATGTTTCTATCGTAGTATACAGTTATACAAGGTTTATTTTTAGGCTTAGCATCTTTCATATAACATACATGCTTTATACCATCTGCTTTATATTTATCATGGCATGTAGAACAGTGAATTTCATTACATTTATGCGTGAATTTCCCCAATTATCCCTCATATGAAACATACCACATTCACAGATTCTCTTTTTCCTGCACCTGCCAATTGACTTATGGAGCTCAAAGCAGTTATTATTGAAAAGTGTGGGTTTACACACATTACAGTCCCTCTTCTCGGCTTCAACTACACGACTTTCACATTTGGAGCTTTTACACTGCTCACATACCATGTGGCAATCCTTACAATGTTTCAGTATATCATCCGCAAACTCGAGACATCCTACACAATTCATGACACTTTCCATATTTTCGACTTTTATCATAACTCGCGTAAAGGTCCCTTATATTGTGGATGGAGAGATACGTTGTTCCTGGCAACCCTAAAATAAGTAGAGGTCTTGGAGGGTCTCTCACACTGCTTTTAAAAACATACACAGTCCTACGACACTCATCCATTTCAAATACAACTATACGAACATTAATTTTCTGCTCCACCCTTCTCAACTCTTCAGGACCCATATTACAGTCAAACTCGATCTTGCAATCTGCGGCCAGTTTACGAGCACGCTGCACAACCGTCGGCAACCAAATTTTTCTGGCCCATGCATTTAGCACAGTAAACATATGAATTAAGCCTACTGCTATAAAACCGCAACCACGCTCGGAGTTTATATGCTGTCTGTAAATAGCATGAGAATTGAAGTTAAGAGTAAAAGGTGTGACCCTATGTCCCGCAACACGGAACACGTGGTCAATATCTATTGTGAAGTTGTCCATGTTGAAGGCGATGTTTCTTTGAGAGGTCTGCATTATACGGCCCATAATATATTCTATATCAACAGCAGCGAAGCACCTGTAGGTTATTACCAGTGATGTAGTCGAGACCACCAAGTCCGAGACTGAGACCGAGACCGAGACCTGATCCTGTGAGACCAAGATCGAGACCGAGATCAAAGGTTCGAGATCGAGATCTACCTTCCGAGATCGAGACCCTTAAAATTCGAGACCGAGATCGAGATCGAGACCAAGCTCATGACGTCATTTTTTTTAACATTTACAATTGGCAATTGCGATTTTTTCTACTAATCGGTACGTTGTAAATATAAGTGATGTGAAGGGTTGTCGAGTTGTTCTATGCTTTATTGAATTTATCGGTACTGTTTTCTTTATGCTGTATTTCTTGCATTATTTTTGTGTGAAGCATTTTTTTTTTCAAATACATGTTGGATGGGAGGATAATCGTTTTTATCAGGCCACAGAGGTTGACACGCCGTTTGGCAACACTAAGTGGCCTTATAATATATACTTATATATATAATATATATAATTCTCTATTTAGTGTTTCCATTTTCAATAAAATTAATCTGACGGGGGCGGGGGGAGGGTCAAATTTTTTTGTAGCGCTAACCTAAAAAAATCCAGACCCCCCCCCCCCCCGCAAGACAAACGTGGCAACTCAAAACAGGGTGACTGATTAGTGAATACCTAGAGTCCCTTACTTTTACAAACTTTCATAAACATTCTGAACTGTATCTGTTCAACCAAGCCACCATCATGAGTATGCCAATAACATGTATTTTTCATTACGGTCTCGAGAGGTCTCGAAAGGTCTCGGGGAGAAAAACCGAGACCGCGTCTGTCGAGACCGAGATCGAGACCGAGATCTAAATAGCGGAGACCGAGATCGAGATCGAGATCTGCAAAATGGGTCTCGAGATCGGTCTCGAGACCGAGACCGATCTCGAGACCTACATCACTGGTTATTACTACCCAAAAATCATCTACATCCCCGTCATCTGACCCGAACCCGAAGGACAGCAGCGTCCTGACTTCACGTCCGTCACCGTTCTGAAGGGCATACTCTACAATACGTTCAACTACGCGCCGTAGTCCGTGTTCAACACCGTTGCTATACATGGTTCGCGGGTCGACCCTGACTACGTACCGGTTTCTAATCAGGGTGGTGGTGGCGATGGCGGGCACAGTTTTATTTGTAGAAGGAACTAGTGTGGGGGCTGTGTTGTAAGATAGAGGGATGGGGCTCTATTACTGGGACCGGTGCCCTCCTGGCACGCTTTACACCTGACGTGGAAGGCGAATCATCAACTTCATCATGCTCCCGCTTTCTCCTCGAATTGTCGCGTGGGGGTGTTACAGGTGTCGCTGGTGGGGGTTCGCTAGCCGGGGTGGAGTCTGTAGCCCCAACTACACTGTCATCGGTATTGTCTGCAATATCGATGATAGGGACATGTTGCTGACACCTCATCCTCATTAACGGATCTGAGGAAGAAGAAGAGAAGACTGTAGAATATAAGGGGCATCAATTAAAATTTTATTATATTTTGTAAATGTTCCACTTAGGAATGTGACGTGTTAGAGATGGATTCTGTAGAAAAATTCAGGTTCACGAGCCCGTCCACATGTTATTATATCTAGCCTACAGGATGTGGTAAAACTGTGTTTATGCTTAAAATCATTAAAGACAAGGAAGGAGCAGCTGTTCTCAAAATTTGTGCATAAAGTCATATGGTGCTATTCGACATACCAGTCAGAATTCAACGAATACCAACTTGATATTTTGTTCCACAAAGGTGTATATGACGTTAATTCGTGAAAGGGAAATGAGCATACGGTCATTGTAATTGACGATCTCATGTTAAGAATGGATAAAACGTTTGCCGAGACATTTACAATGTTCTCCCACCATCTTAACATAAACGTACTCTTCATCAATCAGAATCTATTTTTCAAAAATAGATACATGCGCGATGTGTCTCTAAATACACAATATCTAGTCTTATTCGCACAACGAAGAGATGTGTCACAAATTGGGGTATTAGCCAATCAACTGTTCCCGAACCAACGTAATGAGTTTTTGGAAGTTTATAAAGAAACTACAAGTCAACGTTACGGATATTTGCTTTGTGACCTTCACCCGCGAAACACGTTTAGGGTGCTTCTAAGAACAAATATATTTCCAAACGAGGCTGAAACGGTGTATATCCCAGAATGACAAAGAGGGTAAAGAAATACCGTGAATTATTAAAAATCTATCATCGGCTGCCACGGCCATTGCAGCAGCTGTTTGTTAAAAACATCGACTCCTACTTTTTAAAATGCATCTGTGAAATCTGTTTTAACGTTATAAAATGTAATGTACCAATGAAACCGCCTCGGAAGGCTCGACTACTACATCGTTACAAGAACAATATGCGCACTCGCTCGTAAAATCAAACTGTGGGAAAGAAAAAACGAATTATTGTACCAAGAGGGGAGTTCATTCCTTCCCATCTTATTTTCAGTTTTGGGACCTTCACTCTCTAGTTTAATATAATGAAGAAAGTAGTCGTGATTCCACACGAGGTGTATGCTTCACTGCAAAGCTCAAAGAGTCCAGATACGGTTCTAGAACCCCATAAAAGCAGGCTTAAAAGAATGGAAAGCGAATTTTTAGACATATTAAACAGTGAAAAGTCTCCTGATAAGAAAAGAATCTTATACCAAGAAGCTCTGCAGAAATTTCTTCATGAGTACGAAAATTATAAGAATTCGACGGAGTTCCCCGTAGTTATTAGTCACAGCGCAGACAACGTTGAGCATTGCGACATAGGACCTGGTGTTGATGCTAGAGACGAACAGTCAAAGAACAAGGGAGCGGCCCACAGCATATCGAGCATGTATTAAAAAGCAGTCTGCCGCGTACATTGAGGAATAAAGGCTTAAGTTTTTACAATCTATTGAGTGAGGATCCCATTATACAGTGGACCGATACAGGCGAGGTTGTTGTTGAAGGAACAAAGGTACAGGGTTCGAACATCGTTGATATCATCCATGACTTGGTGAGAAAGTGGGATAGTCCCACACCAGCAGGATCGAAACATATTAAAGGAAGACTACAGCAAATAAATGTCTCAAAAACACTGATAGGTAATCTGAACAGGTTAAAAGACTTGAGAGAAGCCTCGCATGTACCACAGCTGAGCACGCCTTCGCCACCAACGGTAACATCTCTGAAGAGGAGAAAGAAGAGACCAAACAACAGCAACGGCTAACCCTACTTGTGCGCCTCTAAAATACGCAAATTACTAGATAGCTAATGGGTTAGAGGAATGGCTTCGTGCCAGGAAATAGAGGGTTGTTGTTAATGGTAGGGAATCGGGGTGGCTGGATGTAGGTAACGGTGTTCGTCAGGGTTCAGTGTTAAGCCCATTGCTATTCGTAATCTACATTAACGATATAGATGTAGGCTTGACCAGTAACGTGTCAAAATTCGTGGACAATACTAATATAGGCGGTAAAGTTCTTAACGTGGACGATAGAAATAGGCTCCAAGACGATGCAAATAGGATTATGGAGTGGACGAATAAGTGGCAGATGGAATTTAACGTAGACAAATGTAAAGTTTTGCATATAGGTTCTCGTAACAACAATCACACGTACACGATGCATGATAGAGAGTTAGCGAGCGTTGACGAGAAAGTACATTTAGGCTTACGCATATCTAAGGATTTAAAAGTTAGGAACCAGTGCCTGGAGTCTTGAGTAAAAGCTAATTGGATGTTAGGTTTCATAGCGCGTAATTTCGAATTTAAATCGAAGAATATTATATTGCCCCTTTACAAGTCCCTAGTCAGGCCTCACTTAGAATATGCCGTTCAGTTTTGGTGCTCGTATTTGCGTCAGGATATAGAATTGGTAGGTTGGAAAGGGTTCAGCGACGCTCCACGAAACATTCCGTCACTCCGCAACAAGTTTTACGAAGATAGGATTTAAGAGTTAAAGTTGCATTCACTCGAGACTAGAAGATTAAGGGGGGAGCTTATTGAAGTTTTCAAAATCGGTAATAAAATCGATAACGTAAATTTTGACATTGTTCATTTTCGATAATAGTAATACTCGTAATAACGGATTTAAATTACGTGGTAGACGTTTCATTACTAACATCGTTAAAAACGTTTTTACGTTTAAAGTAATTGATAAATGGATTAATCTTCCCGCGTCCGTCGTGAACTCTACCAGCGTTAATATGTTTAAAAACCGTTCAGATAGCCATTTTAAAAATATTAACGTTGTTTAAAATAATAAAACAATTAGCAACAGGAGCTCTGGGGGTAATGGTCGAGGTTTGAGTCTGTTGACAATTAATGCCAGCTTGTGACATGCCAGCGTGTGATGTGCCAGCAACAAAATTAGATAAAAAGAAATAGACTAACACAAACTTAGATGTAACTCGTAGAGTAAACTAACCCACTTTTTGTTATACTCTTTATACTTTTTTTCCTTTTCTGATCCTCTCTTTACTTGCATGTCTGTGGTTTGCATGGTATGACAGCGTTTGAGTTAAGACTGTGTTTGCATGGTTTGTAAGCGTTCTTATTTTACTTCTTTTCATGTTTGACCCCTTTCCTATTCTCTTCAACTATTTTTCCGACTTGTCGGCAGTGGTCGGTGGATGATGATGGTAAGTCTTTCTCTCTCTTTTTCTGGATGAATGTTAACCCACGAACGATAGGGTTAAATCATTAAATTATATCTCAACCATAAACAAAAAACAACCCAGCCCCTTGTTTCGTCCACCGTTTACTGTTTCAACTGTACTCGCTGCAAAGCAAGTTATATTGGCAGCACCATTCGTCAATATCAAACAAGAGTGGACGAACATCGCGGCATTTCTACTAGAAACTCTCAACCTTTAATAAACCATCGAAATCAGCAATAAGAGTTCATTGCCACCGCCATAATCACCCACTGCTCCCTACCAATTTCAAAATTATCAATTCAGCATACTAACCAACCGACCTCCGCATCCTCTAATCCCTATACATTCTTAGTACAAAACCAACGCTCAACGACTACAGGCCTGCCTTCAACTTAAACATAGCTAAATAATTCTTTTGAACTATTATTGCGCCACCACTCTTCGACTTCTAACATGGCCACTTCAACAATCAAACCATTCCCAACCTTCATACAATAACCCGGTAAGTTTTTATTTTCAATATTCGTTTCGCCCGATAACATTTATTAATATATATTACCGCTCTACATTTTATGTAATTTTTTTTTTAATTTTAAATTATTATCACTTTAATTTTAAATTATCATAAGACTGTAATATACTGAATAAAATCTTTTACTATATTTATTCACTTTTATTTTTATTTTTCTTAGCAGTGATGATGGAAATTGAATTTCAGAAACGTCTGTTTAATAAACATGTACCACCTTCTCGTCATTTTATTCCTCACTAATTTATGGTTCCCTAAGAATAAACCCTTCAGTCAAGTTTTATATATATATATATATATATATATATATATATATATATATATATATATATGATACACACCGACCGTGCATGGAACAAGGAACTCTTCTGGGATAATTAAATCCACTATAGTCCGAATAAATAATGGTAAATGACAAATACCATAGTTTTTCTTTTTCATGATGCTAGCCCGACGTGGGCAACGGGTCACTCGCAAAGAGGTCCCATAAATATAGCTTCCCTCACCAGCTATCTGCAAAGCAGACAGGATCCAGCTTTGGGACATGGATCTAGGGTTTAAAGCAGCCTAGCCCTGCTACATTTAGAACCTCACTATAAGCAAAAGACTCGCTGTCTTCACGTGAGATTGAATACATCAAAGAAAAAGGGGTAGCTATTATATTTTAGCCAAAAACCAAAACTTAAACCTCAACTGGCAGAATTGAGTGTCCACTTTTCAAGGCACAAAACATGTCCGTTTCAAGAAAAGTGGACGCTCAATTCTGCCAGTTGAGGTTTAAGTTTTGGTTTTTGGCTAAAATATAATAGTTACCCCTTTTTCTTTGATGTATTCAATCTCACGTGAAGACAGCGAGTCTTTTGCTTATATTGAGGTTCTAAATGTAGCAGGGCTAGGCTGCTTTAAACCCTATATCCATGTCCCAAAGCTGGATCCTGTCTGCTTTGCAGATAGCTGGTGAGGGAAGCTATATTTATGGGACCTCTTTGCGAGTGACCCGTTGCCCACGTCGGGCTAGCATTATGAAAAAGAAAAACTATGGTATTTGTCATTTACCATTATTTATTCGGACTATAGTGGATTTAATTATCCCAGAAGAGTTCCTTGTTCCGTGCCCGGACTGTGTGTATCATAAAAAACTCAGGGAACCATTCTGAGTTCATTCCCATATATATATATATATATATATATATATATATATATATATATACACGTAAGAACCACTTTTATATGAAAATGAAAAAGTTTATTTTGCCCCATACTCCATATGTCAAATATTAGTGATAATAATAATTGGGGACAAGGCAGAATGCATGGTGAAAAATGAATAAGTTACCCCAAAATCGAATCTATTTTTAATATAAAGTTATATTTGAGCAATCCAAGAATAAACACCCCAAATCAATTTAGGGTGCTAAGTCCTGAAGTGTAAAAACCATTCATAAGTTCGAGGGCAAGATGACAGCATCAACTTTTCAAAATGAAGTGTTACCATTATTGGTTGAAGATCCATTGCCAGTAATAAATTGGTGTAAGGAAAAAATCTTAATAAAAAAGTGATGCTGTGTGCTAGGTGCGATCAAGCAATCACCTGGACAAAGTTTTCGAGGAATGTTGGTGTTAAAATCCTTTAATTTGGATTGAGGTCGAACTGGAGTGCTTTTTCTTGGATTGGGGACTTTGGGGTTCTTATTCTCGGATTGCTCCGTTATATTAATGCTTTTTTGTAATACGATTTAAAGATATATTTGTATCTTAAAGATAAATTTGGATTTATTAAACCAGAAACAAAATAATTCTTCTTAAATGCGGGTAGAAGACGAAAAATGAATAACTTACCCCAAAATAGAATCTATTTTTAATATAAAGTTATATTAATATTTTTTGTAATAAACTTTAAAGATATATTTAGAAATTTTGCACCTTGGCTGTAATAATCCTTGCTCAAATGATTCTCACTGTAAACTCATAGATAGGTATTATAGTAAGATAATATCCCTGTTAAGAGAAGCAGGAAGCCCCTTGATTAAATCTTACAACTATCATACTAAGGTTATTCCTGGATGGAATGATTTTATTGCCCCCCCTGAAGAGGGAATCGAAAGACGCCTACGATTTGTGGTGCTTTCATGGTAGACCCAGATTAGGACCAGTATACATAAATATGTGTAGAAGTCGGGGTCAGTATAAGGCGGCCATAAGGCGATGTAAACAGGAAGAAGAGTCTATTCGAGCATCAAAAGCCTGTGAAGCTCGCATAAATAACGATAATAACAAATTTTGGAAATTTGTTAAGAATCAAACGGGTGTCAAAAATGTCCTCCCTCCGACAATCGATGGGGTGTCGGGGGAGGATGAAATTGCAAAGCTGTGGAAAAACCACTACTCTAACGTTCTTAATAGTGTGAGTAGGGATAATCTTAAGATAGATTGCAGCGAAACGATTGTGGGAGGGACAAGGGAAAATATTTTGATATCATTTTCTGAAGTAAAGAGGTTAATTAAAGAGTTAAAGACTGGTTCTGCGTCAGGGGTAGATGACTTATCGAATGAGCACTTAAAATATGCAAATGACGTAGTATGTCTGCATATATCATGAGGGTATATATCTTACCCCTGGTCAAAAATAAGTATGGAGACATTCTGTCCAGCAGTAATTACAGGCCTATTGCTGTCGCTTCCTGCTTCTCGAAACTACTAGAAAAACTCTTGTTACTCCGATTAAATGATTTCCTATGGACATCTCCGAATCAGTTTGGCTTTAAAAGGTCCCACTCAACTGACCTGTGTATCTATGTACTTAAAGAAACAATATCTAAATACATTGACAGTAATTCAACCATTTATAGCTGTTTCCTTGATATAAGTAAGGCATATGATAGGGTGAACTACAATATTTTATTTGAAAAACTAGAAGACAGGAAGGTTCCCATGTACATATTAAATTTATTGAAATTTTGGTATTCCCACCAATCTTTCACTGTTAGGTGGGGCAATGTACTATCCGAGTGTTTTGGCTCCTCTTGCGGGGTCAGACAAAGCTCCTTGCTCTCCCCTATGCTGTTTAATGTGTATATTGACGGATTAATTGCTTCACTTAATGAGGCAACAGTAGGATGTTGTATAGATAACACAAGGATAAATAACTTAGTTTATGCCGATGATATGGTGTTAATAAGTCCCTCTGTTAAAGGTCTGGATCGGCTACTAAATGTCTGCGAAGTGTATTCGCAGAAACATGATAGTCTTTTTAATGTTACAAAAACTAAGGTTATGCAATTTCATCCTAAAAGCTGTAATCAGCCAGCTGATATAAGGTTTAAAATGAATGGTGAAGTAATTGAGGAATTACAAGAGTTTAAGTATTTGGGTCAAACTATTACCAGCTCCTTGAGTGATGACTCGGATATAAGAAAACAATCTCGAAGCCTGTGTGCTGAAGCGAATATGACCATAAGGAACTTTCGTTTCTGTACAAGTGAAGCTAAAGACACACTCTTTCGTACTTTCTGCAGTAATATATACCGTCAGCAACTCTGGGTTAATTATAAAAAAGGTTCTGGCAGAACCCTAAATTTGCTGTACAACAGGTCTTTTAGACTCTTACATAAATTACCCCCGAGATGCTCAGCTTCGCAAATGTTTGCTACCCGCAATGTTCCGAGCTTCCCGGAGGTAACAAGACGTGCTCAACACAGTCTAATGCAAAGAATTAAAAAATCAACCAACCCGATCATCCAAGCTATCCATGAGTCCTGCCATTTATCCTCTAAGCTATGGACTTTTTGGTACGAAAACGTCTGTCTGTAGCTTCACTTAACTTCTACAGTGCAGTATTATTTCTAATCAGTTGTATATATTTTTATCCTTAGTGTATGAACTGTCATTGTATTAATAATATTTGTCATATGGACTATAGTCTGCCAATAAACCTTTTCATTTTCATTTTCATTTGTATCTTAAGACAAAAAATTGTTTTTGCATTAAATATGGTTTATCATATTCAATCTTTTGTTTAAAAGAGCGGCTAGCCAACAACACAATGGCTTCTTGGTGGTTTTGTGCTACGAGAAGCTCAATAGATTAAGCTATTGGCGTTGTTGTTTTTTGAGATCTTATCGATCTCCCTTGGCCTCATAAATATATTTTAATACATTTGTGCTTAATAGCTTTGTCTATTATTTGGGTCGTTTTTTGATATCTTACTGTTCTAATGGTAGTGGTGGTGGTGCTGTAATACTGCTGATGGTTGTGGGGTTATGCGAGGTAGTCTAAGGTTGGCATATGTATTTTGGGGGCTGTACGGTAGTCTAAGGTTGGCATATGTATTTTGGAGGCTGTACGGTAGTCTAAGGAAGGCATGCTCGTATATATTTTGCTAATGGGATACAACAATTCTTCTTTACATGCATCTGATTATATACGAAGTGTGTGTGTGTGTGTTTTTAATTCGGCTAAATAACTATAGGCTATATATATATCTATATATATATCAGTGGTGGACCGGATATCCGCATCCGCACTTCTGACTGCGGATGTTATGCGGATATTACCTCTAATAAATTATGCAATTTACAATTAAATTAGCTTATAAAGTAGCTTATAAGGCCAAGTCATGCACATTTCGTGTAAAGTATTAATTATTAATGAACAAACAAATATATAAACCTCAAAATATAAATACCTGGTAACAGAGAAAATTGAATGAAACATGTTTCATTGAATTTTCTGTGGCTGAAACTCTTGAGAAAGTTATTATTTTTATCTTAATGGAAACATTAATATTAATTTTAATTCTTATGCATTGCCTGCCATAATAGTAATATCACGAGATTTGAAAAATTGTCATATATTCATAATTCTATATTATATTGATAGATTAACTAAATATCCGCATCCGCGGATATTGAAACTAAAGATCCGCATCCGCAGATGTTGAAAAACTGACATCCGGTCCACCACTAATATATATATATATTCAAAAAGTATCGATAATTTTATTGCTACGGACAAATGAATGCAACTAAGAAATAACCGTTTATATATGTGAGTCTTCCTCCCCTCTGGCGTCTGCAGTCTGAAGCAAAATCTGCTACCATGGGTCAGTAGTGGTTGGAGCGCTTAAATGGAGTGTGTGTTTTTGTAGTACGTATAAATCTCTGAAATGGAGCAACGCGCCTTCGGAGACGAACGAAATTATTAAAACACCTTTTGGAAATGATGCTCTCAGTGTAGCTAACGTTTACAAATGGCACAAAAAGTTTAAAAATGGAAAAACATTTGCTCGTACCAGAAATCGAATCTGTTGGACACTTTCACCCGTAGCTACACTGAGAGCATCATTTCCAAAAGCTGTTTTAATCATTTCACTCGTCTCCGAACGCGCGTTCCTCCACTTCAGAGACTTATACGTACTGCAAAAACACACCCTCCCTTTAAGCGTTCCAACCAACTACTGACTCATGGTAGCAGATTTTGCTGCAGACACCAGAGGGCAGGAAGACACATATGTAAACAGTTATTTCTTATTTGCATTCATTTGTCCGTAGCAATAAAATTATCGATACTTTTTGATCACTCCTCGTATATATACATGTATTGTATTCTAAACAAGCCAACTGGCTGGCAGATGGCTGGCTCTACATTCTTGCATGCTCTCCTATCCATTAATATATATACTGTACAGTGTACAGTGCTTACAAGAAGTCTCACGCTTCTGTCTCGTCCCAAGCTAGTCTGTTAGGTATAAAATGGGCGGTCCTTATGGCAGCGGAGGTGTGTTCGGATTGGTGCAAATAACTGCTCTAACACAATCAATGACGTCCATTATTACGTCACTTCTGCTACATTTTAGTGTTTAAAATACAAATGATTAAGAAGCAGAATGGAGCAAGTTTCGGGATGTTGGGATGGTTATGGAGCAATGCGAGTCATCATAATATTAGCTGGGCATTACATTATACCGTCTCAATATATACTGTAGACCAGGGATTCCCAAAGTGGTCTGTACAGACCCCCAGGGGTCTGTAGGAAGCTTCCAGGGGGTCTCTAAGCTTTTGGAAAAATAGTAACATTAACTATATTAAAATAAATTTCCATTTCACACTAGACATTCGGTAAGTGTTTATTAAACTGGTTTAATGAGCGTAGAATGTTTAATTTTACATCAATTTAAAAGTTATCTATGCTTATGAAATATACTATAGTTTGTAACTGAATTCAGAGTTTTTTTTGTGGGGGGTCTATGTCCGTACGGAATTAATATTTAGGGGTCCTTGGTGGTAAAAGTTTGGGAACCCCTGCTGTAGACTATAGAGAACGACTAATTCGGCAAGTATCCCAAATGATGGCATGATACCTAAGTTATTTTGACGCAGGTCTAAATTATTTGCTCAAATGCAATTATTGATATTAAGTAATTGTTGGGAATTGTTGTCAATATTGTTGTTTGTGGTATATATCCTACGTGAAGGATCTAATGACCAAATTCCTCAGTGAACCTCTCACGCGCTCGCATTTCGAGGAAGTCACGGTCGTCTCACTAATAGATAGTTTATCCATTGTTTTAAGTGGTAACCTATTAAACGAACTTTGTTAAACCTATTCCATCTTATGAAAGTCATTAGTCTAAAGCAAGACTGGTGGGCCGTGAATCAGAGAAATTTGCATTTGATTTGTTCATCGTAATTATTACGTAATATAGTATACTGTATATAGTAGTATATAAGAGTTTATTGGTAGCATATCATATGACAATTCCCATAAACATGTGATGACCTCGATGTTGCCAGTTTTTATTTTTTTCCTGAAACTATTACCTTCTCATAGTTTGTTTCAACAATGCATACATCATCATCTCCACTAGCGTAGACATTGCAAGAAAAGATTCTAACTAAGGATAAGTAAAGTTCTTTCATGGTCACAATATATACTTTTATAGATGTCAAACATAAAAATATAATAAAATTCTATATTAACATAAATATATATTCGATACACATTTACGTCATGGCTTTAACATCAGTATTTCGTATAGCTTACTCCAGCATCAATAATTTCTTGCAATCGTTGCGGCATAGAAGAGGCCAGATTGTAGGGAATGTTTGGTGTTCGGCATAAGCTCTCCCAACTACTGTATTCCTCGTGTGAGCTAAAAGTGCTTCAAATGTTCTTTCATTGCGTTGCTCCCATTCGTTAATCATTATTGCCCAAAGGTTTTCAATCGGATTCATATCAGGAGAAGGTGGTGGCAGAATTAGATTAATAATCTCTGGATGTTCTTCGTACCACGCTCTCACAACGTTACTCCTATGAATGGGACTGTTATCTTCCATTAAGTAAAATGGTTCCGGCGCTGGAACCAGATACGCACGAACACTGGGTAGCAGCACCTCTTCCAGTATCTGGCAATATTGCTGTCCAGTAAATCGTCCATTTACTTGAGTCAATTCTCCGACACCATAGCTAGACATCCAGCCCCACACACCGAGATTGATGTGACCACTACGTTTGCTCGGGAAAACATTTCCTTCTTCATAGCGTTTTCCGCGCTGCCTCTAACAATGCAGGGAACCATGAATATCTGTTGAAAATGTTTTTTCGTCACAGTACACAACTTTTCTCCAGAATTCTTCCTCATGCGGCAAGTATTGCAAGGCAAATCCCATCCGCGCCTCTTTATGCTCAATCGTCAATGCAGGTTTTATAGCTGGACGGCGAGAAAAATACCCTGCCTCGTGAAGTCTGTTGTTCACTGTATTTGCGCTTCAACGAAGGTTCAGGTGTCTGTAAATATGCGTCGCTGGAACAAACGGATGCTCTCTGGCATGATTAACAATCGCAGCATCTTCCTCTTGAGATGTTGAACGCGGAGGACCAGACCTCGGCAAAGTAGCGATTGAGTTTTCTGCTTCATACCGATGAATCCACCGTTCCACAGTGCTTCGATGAACGTCTAGTCGTCTTGATATTTCTCTTATTGGCACACCATATTCATGCAATGTCACCATTGCTCCCCGTATTGCCTGGGTCGTCTCGTGGTGCACAGACGGCCTTTCCATCTTTGTGTAAATGGCTTATGTGAAGCGTGCTGGGACGATAAAGGAAATGAGGATACCATGCACCCCTTCTGAAATTGATTTCGGTTGTGAAGGGTACCAACCCTTCGAATGGTAATAATAATCAGCCAATTTCCTATTTTGTTGAACATATGCATAAAAAATTCGTCTTAAAAGCCAAGGATCCAAAGATTGTCAGCAATAGTTTATATCCCAACTGAATATAGTCAGCCATCAACAGTATAATCATATTTTATTTCCATAACTACTCATGACTACTCTGTCATAGTAAATAACCTTATTATGACTTAGGTAGTAGTGGTAATTCTGAGTGGCGCCCACTAGCCACATACGTTAAACCTATCAGTGCGTCTAAGACCAGACTCTTCTGTTTCTGTCAATTCATTGTTAGTTTAAGGTAGTTTGCTCTTTGTCTTTCTAGGTCTAGGGCATTAAAATAAATATTTGAGTTTGTGTTTAGCATTTCCTCCTCCCTTCGTAATTCCCCACCCAACCTCGTTTCCTTCGACATAGCAACGCTTACCTCCATCCTCATTCCACACAAAACTATATATATATATATTTTTTCTTAACGGGTTTCACACCCGATTGTGACTTATATGTGGTTCAAGTAATGACATAAGTGGATCAGTGACATTTCCCAAACCAATGAATGTGCAGGGACTACCGACGCCGTCCTTAAGGAGATAACCTACAGGGTGTTCGAAAAGTCCTGTCACCCCCTACAAAATGTACATATTGTAATACCAATTTTATTTTTGTGTGATTAGTTGTATTTATATGTGGTAGGTGTAATTTAAGGAACAAGTCACTAGCAACAATTACTTTATTTACAGTAAATACATTTACTAATTACAGTTACTAATCAAGACTATCTGTGTGTGCACCATCATTTTCGTAACAAAGGATTATGCGCCTCCATGTGCGGAGGGGGAATCGACGCAGCTTGCTGGAGTGATTGCACCAAATGCATCTCGAACAGTGTGTTTCAGTTCCGCTGTTGTGCGGTAACGCACCCGGGATACGTTCTGCTTGACGAAATACCATAACGCATTATCACATGAAGAGAGATCTGAACTTCGGGGGCGGCCACTGAAGAGGGGCAGGTAAATGTTGCGATCCACGGCCGATCCATTTGTCTTTGAACGTTTCGTTGAGGAATTCCCTCACATTAATGGCAAAATGAGCCGAAGCCCCGTCTTGTTGAAACCACACCCGACCAAGCAGCACTAAACGTTCGAGCTCAGGCACAAACCAGTCCCGTAACATGTTGAGGTAGGCAGTTTGGTTGACAGGACCCTCAAAAAAATATGGACCGAACAAGTTCCTGGCAGACACTGCAGCCCATATCCTCACGTGTGGTGGATGGTGTGCCAGTTCCTGAAAAAAGTGGATTTTCCTTGTTCCTTGACGAGCCCATTACAATATGTACATTTTGTAGAGGGTGACGGGACTTTTCGAACACCCTGTACAGTGTAGTGGTATTGTTTTCAGTGAGTGTGGTAAATTCTGGTTGCGTCAGTAATACTAATCAGATCGGTGCTTAAGGAAAAGTTAGAAATCGAAATAGGGCCGTGAATAACATCCTGTAAACTCAAGGCCTATTCTCGTATGAGATAGGCTTGTCGCAGGTGCTTCAGTAGCTCCGAAACAATACAACTCCTCCACGTATGCTGATAAGCCTAATCCAACTAGGCTTAAGAATAATCTGGTTATCGCTACCAATTCTGTAACCTTAATAACCTGATTAAAGTCCTCATTATTATTTCACAGCTCTAAACAGTTGATAGTTGAAATTTATGGGTAAACACCCTTCTCTACCACCCTCAAAATAAAACCTAAATTTAGAATTTGGAACTTTTTTTTTTGAAGGCTCATTCTATGGGAAGTTTTTCCTTCTTTGGGGTATCAAGGCTTCTTGTCAGGTGATATAATAACTTCTTTTAATGATACATAACTTCTTTAGATAGAAGAAATGGGCTTTAAAATTTCTTTTTTGAGTGATTTGAAACAATAAATTATATTTCTTTGAATAGAAGGTTGTGGGAAGTTTTTGTTTTCTGTGCATTTAGTTTGCTAGTGAAAGTTTGATGTAGACCTAAAGAAACCTCTGAGCTACCGATGGTAAATTAAACATCATTCTTGTTTTGAAGGATATGGAAAATTTGTAGCAATTTGAGATACTGTTTTTGTAATTTTATTAAAATACAAGGAAACTTAAAAGTAAAATTCCTGAACAAATATTGTTAGAATTTGTTCATGGAGGGTGAAACCGATTATCGATGGCATATCAGAATGAAGATAGAGAATGAGTGTTCTGTTATATTAAGGAAAATTTGTCTTACGTTCTTTAGCATATTAAAAGAAAATAAATTTTTTGTCAAGTTTCGAAAGAAAACTTTTATCTTAATGAAGAAGTGTTACCATATAACTTTTTACTGCTATTTGGTGTAGCATTAATAAGTTCAATTAAATGAAGGTACAAACTTAGATAAGTTCCTTCCTCGCACTCTGTAACCTCGAACCTTACTTAATGATATATATGTACAGGGTGTCCGAGAATTATCTGTACAATTTTTGGCTGTTATTAAAAGTCAACCATGAAGTGTAGAAATTCCAGTTTTGTCCCATTTTACAGAGAATCTCATTAAGTTTTTTTCTGATACCAAGTTTTGACAAGTTTTTTAGAAATTCCAGTGTGTCCGAACATTATCTGTACAATTTCATCTTTTAATAAAATTCTTGATAACACACGTAAAATTCTTAAACAAGATTATTTAGAATCTGTATTTTCAAAAGTTTCTTTTATTAAAGTAACGTTGTTACAAACATTCGATATGTGCACCATTAGTGATTCGCAAAACATCCAATCGATACTCCAAATGTTGCCATGTACGCTGCAGCATATCCACATCAATTCGCTCAATAGCAGCTGTGATTCTTGCTTTTAAATCATCAATGTCTGTCACCCGCGTACATTTCTAAAGAAATTGTCAAAACGTGGTATCAGAAAAAACTTAATGAGATTCTCTGTACAATGGGACAACACTGGAATTTCTACACTTCATGGTTGACTTTTAATAACAGCCAAAAATTGTACAGATAGTTCTCGGACACCCTGTACTATTATAAATAATGACTGTCATGTGTATATGGCCTTTCCGCTGGACTAATCCAAAGATGCATTATTTAAAGAGCTAAAACTATTAAAGCTCAAAGATGTAATCAAACTGGAACATTTTATTTTTATTTACGAGTGCAAGAACAAAATCATTAACTTACAGCGGATAAATGAATAGGATCACCTGATCTCTAGTTAGCCTTATAAGGCTAACTAACGAAAATATCACGACCTAACCTAACCAATCGTTACGTCAACTGTACGCCTTTGACGATTGGTTAGGTTAGGTCATGATTTTTTCCTTAGTTAGTCTTATAAAGCTAATTAAAGAAGGTTGGGGGCCCTGATCTTCAGGTGAGCCAATAAATATTTTGTAACTCATCAAGAAATCCACTCGTATCAGAGCAGAAATAGATCAAAGCATATTATTTCTCAATTTAGATCGTCTTCATCTCAAAAATTACCTAGTTTCATTGGACTGAAATTATGGAATGATCCAATTGTTGATTTAAAAAATATTGTGAATGTACTATAAATTCGTTTAAAACCAGGTTTTAGTGTCGATTAATAATTGAAAACTAATAAAAATCTAGAATTAAATGTACATTATTACTTTTTATTTCTCGTGTCTAATCTAAGATTAAATGTACAGTATACTGCAATAGTTCCGCTCCACCCTCTCCGAGGTGTGAAACGACGGAGTCCTTCTTAAACCCTAGTCCCCCACCCTCACTCCCTCCGTCTCCTCCTCCCCCTCTTAGGTGTTATCATAGTAATACTTCTATTTTCTGAAAACTAGTGATAGATTAAATATATTCACTGTAGTTTTGGGGTTAATGCTAAGACGACTATGTATTTTATTCATGCATTATTCCTAAATTTAGGGAATAGAGTAGTTAGGTAGTTAGGTTATTTCACAAACGTGGGATACTTTAAAAACTTTCAATCATAGGATTTTGATGTGGCCATGTTATAGTTAAAGTGTAAGATAAGTTTTAGTATCGACTTTTCCTCCAGGAAATAACATTTCTGTTTAAAGTCCATGCATCATCAACAAATGATTATTTACAAAAAGGTCTGTCCATGGAGTGATAATAACATAGTTAAATTTTTAATTGCAAAAATAAACATGAATAAAGTAAATTTAGGGATTTTCTTAAGAACGTACAAAACATAATGTTCAAATAGTAAGGAACTGGCAATTGTTCGAGTAAATAAATATATATTTACTACGGCACAACCATAACATTATTATACACAATTACTCAATACTTAGTCCATCCTCCATTATTATGAATGACCTCTCGTAGCCTATTTGGAACAGATGCCACATGATTGTAGATGACTTGTGGGTTTCTGCGGAAAAGTTCCCAATTTGCGATGGTGTGTTCCAGCAGGTCTTCAGGTCCAGTCTCCCAAACGTTAACAACATTTGCCCACACATTTTCAATGGAGTTTAGGTCACACCCCTTGGTCGGCCAGTTCAGCAGCTTGACATCTCGTTGTTCCTGAAACCACCGTCTGATGATCCTGGCAGAAAAAACAGGGCAGTTATCCTGTAATATATATGTTAACCCTCTGTCTATGACCTTGGGTGGTTCACGGTTGACGGGGGTTCTGGTTAGGTGGCAGCAACGGATTTTCTCACTCTGGGGTAACTGGTACCGTGTAGGGAATCGCAGTAGTTTCTTTTTACTACACTCCGATTGCTTCTTATTAGATCGGAGGAATCTGTGAAAACTTACTAAATTTTCTGACCGCTCCCCGATTCTTCTTGTTGCGTATCGGGAAATTATTTATTCTATTTTAAAACTAAGTTCTCTGGAGAAAGTAGGGCTCGAAGGAGAAGACAAAGATTATCTGACTGAATTTTACTGCTTCTAAAATATTACAGGTAATGCTTCAGCCTCTTGGTCAGATTAAAATAATCAGAATGATAATTCACTGGTCAACAAAGTTTTGTCACAGAGATATTTTTACTTGAACTATGTGTAATTTTTTAGGTTGATTACGAAAATGAAAACAGAATTTTTCTATCACCCACAGTTTTAGAGTGACACACGAATTTACATTACTTAGGATTTGAGTGAGAATAGGAAGGGGGCGGGGTCTGCCCCTTCCTCTTCCTCTGCTTATAAGTTGCTACACGTCACTGTTGACTTTCATTTGTCAGTTACTCATTTGATTTCACTCGGTGAACATCGTGCATTTTATTCGTGATTTTCCTTAATCATTTTTTGTGTCAGTGCGTTCGTATCGTTTTATGACAGAATGCCACGCAAGTGTGTCAACCATCCAAACTGTTTCTGTTATGTGTGCAGAAAGTTAACACTTACAGCATACGAACTTTATTTTGGTTGCAAGGCAGGGGATCAGAACAAGACGTGGGCACCTCATATATGCTGTATTACGTGTTTAAGACTTCTGACACGCTGCTAAATGGGTCTCGTCAAATGCCGTTTGCTGTTCCGATGATATGGAGACAGACGAAAGACCATTTAAAGGATTGATATTTCTGCTTAACAAATATACTAGGCATTACTGCGAAATCTAAACATATGGTACAATACCCAAATTTACCATCAGCCATAAGGCCTGTTTTGCATAATAAACATTTGCCAGTACCAAGGCCACCGGAAACGTGGAGTTTAGATGATGAAAATGAAATTGATGTACAATGGTAATGACGAAGCTCAACATGGCTTACTGACGGACGATGTTGATCCAATGTTTGAACCATCTTGTTCATCGACATTTTCTCACTTAATATCTCAAGCAGACCTGAGCGAGCTTGTCTGTGATCTGAAATTGTCAAAAGATCAATCCGAACTTTCGGCTTCCAGGTTGAAAGGTTGGAATCTTCAAGAAAAAGGCACTAAGATATCTTTTTACCGCAAGCATCAAAGAAACTTTCTACCCTCTCATGAAAACCCTTGGCCAACAACATGATCCAAACGAATGGCGCCTATTTATTGATTCCTCAAAGCTGAGTTTAAAAACTGTATTACTCCATAATGTAAATAAATACCCTTCAGTTCCATTAGCACATGCCGTACATATGAAAGAATCATACGACAATATGCACCTGCTTGTGAAACATATCCAATATGATAAATACTCTTGGCATAGCTGTGGAGACTTGAAAGTGATTGCACTTCTTCTTGGTTTACAACTGGGTCATACGAAATTCTGTTGTTTCCTCTGTGAATGGGACAGCGGAGCACAGGAAAGCCATTACTCAAAGAAACAATGGCCACTTCGACAAGCGTTGATTCCAGGGCATAAAAATCTCACCAGTTCACCTCTTCTTAATCCAAAAAAGTTATTTGCCACCACTACATATTAAACTTGGTTTAATGGAAAATTTTGTTAAGGCTATGGATCAAAATGGCAGGCGGGGGGGGGCTCTACTTGAAACAGAAATTCCGGAGGATCAGCGAAGTCAAAATTAAAGAAGGAATATTTGTGGTCCGCAAATTAGAGAAATCATGAGAGACAGCGCGTTTGATGAAACTCTAAGTGAAGTTGAAGGAGCAGCTTGGAGAGCATTTAAAGTAGTGAACACAAATTTCCTCGGAAACTTCAAGGCCGAAAATTAAGAGTCACTTGTTGAAGAACTTCTCAAGGCCTACAAAGACGTGGGGTGCAACATGTTGAAAATTAATTTTCTTGACTCACATCTCGACTTCTTCCCAACAAACTTAGGCGATGTTAGTGATGAGAATGGGGAACGCTTTCATCAACAAATATTCGCGAAGGAGAAGCGATACCAGGGCAAGTGGAGCCCCAGCATGTTGGATGAGTACTGCTGGACATTGTCAAGGGATGGCCTAGAGGCGAAATACAAGCGTAAATCATCAGTAGCCACATTTTAGGTGAATTCAATATGCATTTTCTTCTTCGATATTGCTATTACGCCTATAAATTAGTCCAAATTTCATTTTCGATTCACTCAATATTAGTGGGTGATAGAAAAATTCTGAGGCCATTTTTGAACTCAGCGGTAAAAAACCTATAAATCCATCCATTTTTGTTCATGTGACAAATAAAAAGTTCGATTTTGTCGACCAGTGATAATTTGAAAAATTACAACAGTTTATAGTATCACTAATAATTTGGTCACATCATTATTATTTAATGTTGACCTGTCTTGTTTTTTTATTCTCAATAGGCTGAATTTTTTTGGCAAAATATTTGAAGATAAAGGTAAATTTTGGCTGTAACAGCATACTGGCAGATAAGCAAGATATTTGAAGATGGTCATATTTTTCTTTTAAACAGCATATTGACAGATCTGATGTTATCATGATTTGCCGAGTTAACTAAAAATGAAAACTGAAATACACATTTTATTATGGATTAAAATTAAGCATGCATATGAACCAGAACTAAATGCTTAAAATTTAAAATTAAACGTTAATTTAGAGTTTTGGCAAGTTATGACTTCATCTTTAACAACCAAGAGAGAATATATAAAAAAATTAACATTGCAGAATTTAACATGATTATATGTTTAAGCTTACTCTAAAACATGATTAGGTAATTTAAAAAAAGAAATGATTCATCAATTACTTAGCAAAAATAAAATAGAAAGAAAATTTTAAAAAATTTCCAAACTTGCATTTTATATACAGTTAGTGTGTCACGCGAGTTTGGGCTTTATATGCAAAAATGAATGTTACTTATTAATTTTTACATGTATATTAATATATATTATGTAATACATTTCGTCGCTGGGTTCAAATCACAGTTTAAATGCTAATTAAATGTTATTCGAATTGTAATCTGACACGCCGAATTACAGTGTCCTTCGAATTTTGGGATCATTCGTGATGCAATACTTTTTGTCATATCGTGATTCGATATTAACATTTACAAATAAAAGTTGTATTCTTCTACATTATGATAATTAATTTCAGCTATTGTGTAATTCTATGCAGAGGGTCTGATCTCGTAATAGTGTCGTTTTTGGTGTATTATTTTAAAGAGAAACAAGCAGAGCCTTCGGCTCCCTGCCCTATGGGAGGGGATTGTGCTTCGCAAACTCGCCTAAGGCGAGGGCACGTTCGGGTTACCCCTTTGGGGAAGGTCATTTTCCCTTTTCCCCCAAAACTCCTCACCCCCCTTCATGCAACTTGGGGGCTAACCCTCCACCCTCTTGTTGCATAGCCTCCATTCCCCATTGGTATCGTATCTTCAATAATGACTGTATTTGTTTTATATCTATAATAAATTCTTAAGAATAATATATACTCTAATTAATAATTCCTCTTCATGATTTATATATATTAATAATAATAATAATAATGATAACTGTGTTATTTTTAATTAAGAGCCCAGTAAAACCCAAAGCTTTCGGGCGAAATTAAATAAAATAAATAGTTCAATTTCACAATTATTTATTTTATGTTAAAATTATTGTAACAACAAAAATTGTAAAATTGTAAAGTTGTATTTATTTTGCCAACAAAGGTTATTCAATTCAATTCATTTCACTGCAAAACTCATCAAATGTAGTAGAATTTTTACATCTGTCCACTTTATTTTTACTGAATATAACTTATTATCAAATGATAAATAATAAATGCTAAGTCTAACCTCTATTTCATAACCTTGGTAAATTATACCAAGGATATATTTTATCTAGGTTATAAAGGTTATGAGGCATAAAGGAATAAATGAACAGATATAATAATCGTTTTCTCTCCTTTTCGAGATAGACTATAAATACGGACACAAAACAAACTGCGTCACAACTTCAAAAAAAATTTAATTACAGTGCGCGTGCTTTTAAGCGCAAATAAAAAACTAACTTATTATGCAAAATAAATATTTAATTTTCACGCCTTTATATAACTGAAATATTTAAGCAGCGTTTTCAAACATTTGAAGTATCTAGTAAACATTTCAGAATAGCTATTATTCATTTCAGAAAGACAAGTTCATTGTGAATTGTTGAGAAGGCATTTCATATATATATATAACCAAGTGTCTACCATTCAGAGTGTACGTTGTATATTACAGTCAATTATATACATTTATAGGGTATAACAGAATATGATTACGTTTCTTAAGGCTATATATTATCTAATGAAAATTGCAACATCATTTAATAACTTCCTAATGCAAATTAAAATGAAGGTAAGCTCATTTAATTTCCTCCTGGCAGAGAAGCGTCAATATATATATAGTGCCTCGTTGGCACTATAATAATAATAATGATGATAATGGTTATGATTAATTGCTAATGATTGATTGTTAATGATAAGGCTGGGGTCACCATGATCTTTTCAGATCAAATAATGTTTTTAATTAGGTTGATTGATAGAATGAGGTTTCTTCCTTTATTAAACAAAATAAATGATTTATGAATGAGACAAAATAAAAGTTGGTTATTTACATTTGAAATTAAATGTGCACTTGAATAATGACTTCAGTAGTAATAACGCGTGAGGTAATGATTAGTCTTTATATAAAGTTAGGTGAATGACCATGCCAAAATGTGGCCCGCACAATGATGTTTCATGTAAACATCATTGTGCGGGCCCTAATTTCGAAGAGAGAGAAAGAGAGTCCAGGTGCGGCGAGAAGTCCTTGTAACGAGGTTGAGGTGTGAGGCAAGGCATAAGGCCATGCCTTAAGTGAATCCTCGCGATGTGACGTCATCTTAGTCGTGGCCGTGTCGGTGGAACATCGCGAAAGTATTTGCAAACGTCTCTGCCACTATATATATATATATAGTTTTTGCTTCTGTCCGAAATGTTCATCTGACGAAGGCCAAATTTGTTACTCCACCTTAGACCTACAGTATAACGTGAAATTCAAACCACGACCCACCAAGGAAATTAGAAATTACAATGTCCTCGCCCGAACTCGATCTCACTATCAATAACACAGCGTCTTAACCACCGGGATACACAGGGTATCCATGTGTCTACCAACCACTTTTTGTCACGGAAGGATGAATAGTTGGGTGAGCTGCACACCTCCTGCCCTCGCCAGGAATCGAACTCAGGGCTAGTGTATTTGTAGTCAGTGATGCTAACCACTACACCACCGAGGCCATATATATATATATATATATATAAGGCGATGTGAATGCACTTATGACTGAAAGAGGTGTATTTATGTGGTCTGTTGGACGAAGCACGAATTAGTGGTACAGTTTGCTTTTGATGAATCATGTCCCCGAACTTATAATGGAAATCAACGCCACTGGCACGTAAATAACTATGAACTTTTGTTATTATTTGTCGTGCATAAAAATATTGTAGAATTTTTCCTCGGATTCTCTCCTCTTTGCTTTAAAATCTTATCTTTAAATTTCCTTCCTTTCTTTCAACTTCCCTTCTTTGCTTTCCTTTACATTTTGTCCTATCTTTTAACTTTCCTTCTTAAACAGATAGACTTGGAGGGACCAGCCGGCCTGTTGCTGTTTGGTGACCCTTGTATCAGCGCCGGATTTATTTAATATTTAATATATTTTTATATATATTTAATATATTTAACATATTTAATATTTCCGAAATGAAATAAATATGGCACGACATAATCCTGTCGTAAATGAAGGTTTTTATTTGATGTCGCTCAGCAAAACTTTTGCTCAAAAAGCAGCAGAAAAGTGACGCAGATGGCTTGTTGATATTAGGGCCGTTCGAAGAAAGTTTTCATCGTGGACCACAGAAAATAAGTGGTTCTTGACAATAGACACGTGACCTCATATGTGGGTTACTCACCTCTGATTGGTATGTTTTATGGAAGTCATGACGTAACACCACCTTTGCTGCCTACGGTAGAAAGTTTTCGTCAAATGGCTTGTTTTACTTTTCTCACATACTTGCCCGCTACACCGCTGATTTTGTCAGAGATGGTCCATGCCACGAGTCCTTCCAGTATATGATTTTGCACAGGGAATGGAATAGAATGTTTTTTAGGCTCTGTATGTTGCATAGTATAATTTTTTCTTCTTGTTTTCAATTTCTTGTTAATATAATTCAGATTTGTTATCCCTTGGTCGTGCATATATATATATATATATATATATATATACTGCTGAGATTCACATTAAACGCGTGAACTTCTTTATTCTGAAATAACCCGCAGGAAAAATGAAACACCCACTCTGAGTACTTTCGGGTTTATTTCGACTCTTTTTCAGGAAACGGAAACTGAAAGTACAGACGAGTCCACCTAACTTATATACATGCCTTATCAGAAACCTCACCAAGGATCTAATCCCTCGGGTTATTGAAGGGTGGTAGGAAACTGTTTTTATATTGATTAAAAATAAGGTTGGAAATGCAATCAAGTTTATAATTTTTATGTATAGAACTACATTAAAATTACCAGTACGTTTAATACACAAGCTGCTTTAATTATATTTCTTTCAACATTATTATTATTTCTAAACAAGACACCTCATTTATTCCAATCAATTGCATGATTAAAATTATAATTATATCTAATTAGTAGATTTCGGCCTGTAAAGTGTACACGGTTGCTAAAGGCATTTTACAACTGCATACAGCATCTTCATTTAATAATGTAATTATGCTCGTCTATGAAAATTGTGTATATTTGTAAATAAATTATTGTTATGTACATGAACAAATTCATTCGTTGTGAGAATACAATATATTTTATCCTGTTTGATTCTTATGGCTAGACTGTTGCCTGTTTGACCAATATATACTAAACTACAGTCTTTACATTTAATAAAATAGATATATCGAGGGACATTCACAGACGAATTGCAAATTAATGAACTTGTCAGAAATTATTCCGACAGTTACAATCTCCTTACTACTAAAATATACGACATTTTTAATATTCAAAAAGCATCTCGACGAAAACTGAATATCATAACATATTTCAGGAACGCCTGTTATTTCTGCCACGCGTAAGTACTATTTTCTGCGAATAAAAAATACTCCCATGCAGTTTCACCATTTTAACAAATGCATAAATTGTTAGATGTAGCAATCTTTTTAGGTAAAACGGCAATCTAGCAAATAATTAATCTAGCAGTTTCCCAAGTCTAGCAAATTTTTAGCAATTTTTTCGAAATTTTAGTAAGTTTTATCCAATCATTTTCTTTGAGGTAAGTATTTTATAAATCCGGCTTGACGCTCATCATTTTGATGCGCAGCCTGGTTATCAGGTTGGTCATTTGATAGCAATGCAAGTGTGTGTGTGTGTGTGTGTAGGTGTACGCATATATGTATGACTGTTTCTAAAGGCTACTGAAGTTGTCATAATTTGTAAACAATTGTAACCGCAATCATATGTAACCTATTTTAGTTCAATATTTTACTTGATAATATAGGCCCCAAAGAAAACCTGAAGCAAAGTAACTAAGTAATTTTTATGCCTAACTTCTAACCTAAACCTAACGGGGTTTATTACACGATCGCTGTTACACGCTATTACAGGATAGTAATGCAGTAGGAGAGCGAACTTTAGTAGTATGTCCTTGGAAGTCTCAAACGCTTCCTTCTGGGCTTTACCCTCATCTCCACTGTTTCCCAGATCGTAATAACTTATTTAGGGGTTCTAAGAGGTCGCTGCATTAGGCAAAAACTTCAGTGACTATGGGATAGATATATATATATATTAGTGATGGATCGAGTGGTCGGTTTTTCACAACCGCGGTTGCGGTTGTGTTTGCGGTTGTCGAATTTTTTCCAACCGCGGTTGCGGTTGCGGTTATCATATACTAGGAAAAATGCGTAATTATTAACTGGATTTAGCCACTATAGTGCGATTTAGCCACACTTGGTACATAATATATACTAAATAGTATTTATTTAGTAAATACCTTATGTTGAACACAAGTTTTGCAATACACCGCTACCGCTATTTGTGTGTTGCAAAACTTGTGTTCAACATAAGGTATTTACTAAATAAATACTATTTAAATGAAGTATATTCTAAACTTATATAGCTATTATGAAAGAATAGGTCAAATTAATTAAAACCATATTTTGCACTAAGTGTGTTACCAGGATGAGGGACGAGGACCCATCGCACTGTTCATCCCACCTACCACTTTCCCCAGCCTCCACCCATTGGAAAGTTATGGATTATTATTCATTTGAAAAACTGATGTCAAACTTAATGACAGGCAGTGTGAATTTCAAGAATAATATTTTTGCTGCATTTTCACCTTTCAAGCGGCAACGCCTCTCATCGTACAACGTTCCCGCTCCACTGAAGAGCTGCTCGCTTGGAATGCTACTTGAAGGGCAAGCAAGATATGTTCTTGCTTTATTGACTATTGTACTAAAGGAGATTTTAGTTTGAAGAAAATTAAATAAAAATAAATGTTACTTCATGGAGCTCACAGAGTAATAACTTAGAGCGCAGTTTAAACCAATTTTACTACGGCAGCCGTATGACGTCACGTTTAAGCACGCATAAGGAGATCCATCATTTTCTTTTTAAAAAAATAAATATTTCTAATTAACCTAAAATTAAAATTAACTAAGCTTTTACAACCGCAACCGCACTTATGGAACGGCGGTTGCGGTTACGGTTGCGGTTGTGAATTTTTGTGCGGTTGTAGTGCGGTTGCGGTTGCGGTTGCGGTTACTCGATCCATCACTAATATATATATATATATATATATATATACTGTATAATGTTACAGGGAATCTGAGTACCTACGGATTTCATGAAATTCCAAAAATGTTCAGAGATTTCATGTAAGGTTAAGTCGTAATATTTTTCGTTAGTTTTAGTGAAAATATCACGACTTAACCTAACCACTCATCAAAGCCGTACAGTTGACCTAACCGGGCATTCAATAATTTTTCTGTAGGTTTAACGAAAATATCACGACTTAACCTTATATGAAATCCCTGAGCATTTTAGGGATTTCATGAAATCCCTAGTTCCACAGATTCCCTGTAACACATATATATCATATATCCCACAATCACTGAACTCTATAACTCTATAACGACCAATCCTTCAGAAAGGAATGGCTGACTAATGAAAAGTTCTCACAGTGGCTTCAGCGAGTTGACACGAGCGACAAAAAAGCCAAGTGCTCTGTGCGTTCTTGCTCCATACAGGCGAAGAGGTTCAGCATTGAATCGCACGCTAAGAGCGAGAAGCATATCAGCATGATGATGGAGAAGCTGCAACGTAAAACTGCAAAACTTACGAAATTCCTTGGATCTCAGACGACAGACGCGGAAAGAGAAACTTCAGTATTACAGCCTTTGAACGACCCCGTGCTCTTCGCTGTCAGTAAACTAGCTGTTGGTGATGTAATGTCGGGGAATGTAATCTCCTTCGTATCGGAGATAATGAGTCACTTCCCGGGAGTCCTAGTGCAGGAACGCGATTAAAAAGTAGAAAATCAGTGGAAAGACTTACCTTACGACGAAGATTTCCACAAGGGCATGGATTTCTTCAAATTCCGGCAGAGAGTGATGGCCACCCGACGTATTCCGCCCTGAATTACTACATCCAAGCTATCCTAGTCATTCCAGTATCCAATGCTGACTGTGAAAGGATTTTCCCACAGATTCATCACCTAAAAACAACTGAGAAAAATCGATTCGACACCAGATTCATTCTCAAGCTGATTTCCGCACACGAATGTTTGAAAGCGTTTCATCAGGACTGTTCCTCTTTCGAACCCACGCCTGGAATGTATAGAAGATTCAATAACGATATGTATAATAACTTGTAAAATGTAAATCTAATGATCAATTCTGTCCATTTGTGTTATACTACTTGGTATGAATCAATAAATATCTGGCAATTTTCTGGCAAATTTCATCCTTGAATCCAGCAAATTTTCCCCAAATCTAGCAAATTTTGATAGATCACCTAGCAATTTCGAATCTTTGCGACCTGTTCACGTTGCTCCCATATATTCATTATTCTGTGTTAGCAAAACTACTTGACTAATCAATAGGTACCAAATAGATCAAACCTCATTCCAACAGTATTGTCATGGAGTACATTTGGACTTACTAAAGAATGTCAGGAGCAGTCAGCATTTTGTTAAAGAAAGAAGTTTAGGACCAAGGTCAGGATTTTAGCATTCCAACATTTGTTATCTGTTAGGTACTCAATAGGACTTCATAGACACTATATTTATAGGTTCAAAACTTGCACACTGATTCAAGGTTCTAGATCATAGACGTCAATGAAATATGACAGGTGACAATTTTCTTTAAAGGTCATCAAATATTGTCTTTTTTTCAGATCTCTTGAGTATGATATTGATAGTTAATGAAAACCAAGTAAATTGCACTACTGTACCTTATAAATGTAAGCATGCCACGGAAGTATGCTATTGCTGTAATATCTGATGATGAAAAAAGGAAGCGAGCAACAAACAAAAAGAAGAACCACTTTTAAACATTCTCCAAAGCACAAAAAATTTACCTCATATTTCGTTGCCAACATACAATCGACTAGTGAATTGAATTCAACTGATGTACCATCTGGAAGTAATGCTGCTGAAACGACTCATGATGATATTGCACAGGCATGTAAGTGAAAGTAATTTTTCACTTTTCGTTTTTCATAAAGTAAGATGGAAATCTTCTCTTCAGTCTTGAAGCTCCATCAGATTTTGATAAGATGGTGATGAAAATGTTAACTCAGGTTTTTTGCTACGTTGGGTTAACTAGCACATTGCTAACATCATTTCTTTCTCCAACAGATGCAACCGTTACTGGCTCAGAATCTGAGGATGAAGATGACGATGACCACGCTTCGCTGTTACGAAGGACCGATCTTGGATTTTGGGGTACTCTTTCCTACAGGGGTAACCAAATTCACGAAGCGAATTTTTTTTTTTACGCAGAAATTACTACTACAGGTGTAAATAAACTACGACCCGGGGGGGGGTGCTACCCACCGTTTGAGAAACACTGCGATAGAGAGTTACAGATTCGAAACTCTTTACAAAGCCGTCATTGAGCTTTTTCGGGAGCTGGGCATTGATATCGCAAATTGCAGGGGGCAAAGTTTCGACAACTCCAGCAATATGTTTGGTGTATTCTCAGACCTCCAGGCCAGAATCAATGATGATATACCCGCTGCGGATTACATTCCGTGCGCTGACCACTCACTGAATCTTACTGGTACAACATGCGTGAAATGTTGTTCAGAGGGGACAAAGGTTTTTGATTTCGTTCAAGAACTCTACGTTTTTGCATCAGGATCAACTAGGATGACACCGGAAGCCCTGATACGCGTTTCAGAGCAAATTCTCTGGCAAAGAAATTGGCGCTGTTTGAGACAGATATGATGTGCGAACTATGGCTGTATGTGCTTCTACGCTTCCACAGTTGCAGTACTGTATTGCAGGCCGAGGATGTCGACCTTGGCGACGCTTGCTTGATTATTGTATCATTAGAGAACGTTGTTGCTGACTTGCGAGGTAAGTACCACCAACTAGAACATGAAGCAAAACTAAAAAAGCTGAGTATCTCTCCAACATATGCTTCCGAAAAAACTCGTTCAAAGCGACCTCTTCGCGTGATTGGTGAGGAAGGTGCAGCTGATCGTACGTTAACTGGTGTAGACAAGTTTCGAATTGAAGCTTTTCTTCCTGTCATAGATAAACTCCTTAAAGAACTTGAGCGTCGTCATGCTGTTTACAATTACCTCTATGAAAACTTCCAATGCCTTTTCATGTTGTCACTGAAGACTTCACTGCAAGAGGAGCATGTAGCTAAACTTATTGAGAAGTATCCTACCAACTTGAACCCGAATTGTTTCTCAGAATTTCAACAATTCCGTTCATTTCTCATTCCGTGTTTTAACAAATATATGAAAGACTGTATTAAAGATCACTGCACTACGCACGGCAAAGATGATGCCAAAGGCAGCGAAGGAACTTATGCGTATGATGTCCATTGAGTATGACGTGACTCGCGGCATACAGTTTGAATCGATTATAAAAAATTGCACTCCCTTAAAATTGTGAATATGCTTGCAAAAAAGTCAGAGAGAAAATCATGTGAAAGGGAGGGGAAGCGAGCATTCCTTGATTGTTGGGTATGTAACGTGTTGAAATGCTAGCAGCATCGATAATATTAATAGGAAGTAAAGCCTATGATTTAATTGATCTCCCACTGTGTTGTCGTGTTGTAAAGCTAGCAGTATTATCAATGAATTGTTAATAGGAGAAAAAGACTCTGACTCCATTATTCTTAAAGTAAAATTGCTGTGCTGAGATGATAGTACATTATTACCTGTTCGATGTTAATGGGAAAAATTCTTTGAGCCACTTAATCTCTCGGTGTTGATTTACTGTGCCACAATGCTAGCAGCATTGTCTGATAGGTATTAAAGGTAAGAAAAGCCTATAATTCAATTGGTACCGTCATTGTATTGCCGTACAATGTTTTAAATCAACTGAAATATTGCACAGAATGTCACTGATCTTCAATGTATTATTGTATGTAGTTTTAATCAAACCAAAGCATTGCACAGCTTGTCAAGGGATATTGAGTATCAGAAGTATGTACAGTATTAACCGAACGATATGACCATTTTTTGTTACCGTTTGCTCGTCAAGCGCTGAATCGTCTGTTGCATTCCCGGGAAGTATTTTCGTGTTTTAAATATTAACAACATGATGTTAAATATATTTTTATCATATGAGTATTTTGCGCTAGTTGTTGCTTTTTCGGACAAAATGAGAAATCTGGTTATGAAAAAGCGATCGATCAAGCCCCATTCTCGCACTTATTGCCTACGTAATTCGATGAACGGACATAACATTAACTTGAATTTTTACTGTACATGTGCTAACATTCTAGTTAATATAAATTTCAACATTGCATCTTAATTTTTTGTATTTCCTTTTCGATTTTTTTGGGCGGGAACAAAATACCCCTCTCTACGTGGCAAGGATAATCAGGGGCCCTCCCTTGGAGGGTGGCGTAGGGCGCTCCCTTGCCTAAATCCGGTACTGCTTTGTATCTCTGTAATTTGACCACACATTGATTGGTGATGAACCTCGTACAGAAGTCTTGTTACTGCCTTGATTCTCTATATACTTGACAATGATACTGTGAGCTGTTCGGACCTAAATGGGTAATTCTGTACATAGGCCTACAATAACGGTGAAAAGCAAAGGTGGGCACCCGGGCCTCAAAAAGGACCGACGGTCCCGGTCCCGGTCCTTGCCTCAAACTGGACCGACGGTCCCGGTCACGGTCCTTTCTGAGGATAGGACTTAGGAACGACTCGGTCCTCGGTCCTTATATATAATATAAGTAAAAAATTTGATTAAAATGAAAAATGAAATTAAAGACACCGGAAATCTTTAATTTTATTAACGTAAATTATAATTAATACAATACATAAATGATGAAAAAAGTTATTAAGTTAAATGCTTGAGTTTCCTTCAAGAAGACTAGCATTTCAAAATGCTGTCACTGAGCCTGACCTTTCGGCTTGAGGACGTCCTTCCCCAAAGAGAAGAGCCTCTCACGGCGGCACTGGATGGGATATGGCGTGTTAAACTTGATGACAAGTCCTTCAACGCCGGGCTGGGGAACGAGTCCGAGTACGGCCAGGGATTGCCGGGCAGTTTCTTCCGCTAGGAGCTCCAGTTGCTTGACTTGAAGTTGAAGCACTAACATCAGTAGATTCTTCGTCTCCTCCAGGTGTTGAAACAAGTTTGTTCAGTCTCAGTCTCTTTCTGAGTCTTCTGGAGGAAACAATCCATCTTCTTTAGAACTTCAAATAATCACTAACACACTAAATCACTAAAAAGACCGTCCGGAATTGCTTAAAAATGGACCGTCGCTCCTCATTTCGGTCCTCACTGAGAAAAGGACCGACTTTCCCGCTCACGGTCCTTAAAAAGGACCGAGTTCCTGGAGTTCGGTCCTTTTGGAACTCGGTCCTGCCCACCTTTGGTGAAAAGTATGTTTACGTAGAGGGAGGACTAACCCGTATTCAAAATTAACGCTGCTACATCCAACATTAAATGGGGGCACAAGTTTTTTTATATCGCCTGAATGATATACAGTATTACTTAGTAGAGCGAATAAACGCATCATTCTTTTTCTATTTTCGCATGCGGAAACAAGTAAAAACATAGAAAGCGGAATTCAAAGTGGGATTGAATATTGAGCTTCATTTTCGTTACCAGATAAACCTCTGAGCGCGCGAACTTTCTGGAGGCGAGTGGCTCTTATCATCATTATTATTATTAGCAGTATTCTAAGAAACTTATGATTTCAATCAACGTAAATATATGAAATGGGAACCCAATAAGTATGGCATACCCGAATATTTGTATACTGCATTACAGTTTCTTCCTGTCTTACAGTATCAGCAAACATTTATACATTGCAATGTTTAGTTGAACTCATGATAACCTATACACTTATCGTACTGTTCCAAAACTGGGCACCAAGTCCCGTAGCTCAATATATGACTGTAACTAAAAACCCTGTAAACGTGCACACTCCATAATTGGAAACACTTCTCTTGTGAACGTAAATGAAGTTAAAGTCCATGACATGAAGTTGGATAACAATTAAATTTCAAAAGCCATATACAATATATCAAATCAAAAAACTTTAGATTTCTCTACATAATATTCAAACTCAAAAACGCACTTCCCCACAATGCTCTCTTTACACTGTATTACGAATTTATTCATCCACACTTACGGTATGAAATTACAACATAGGGTGGTATAAAGAATTACATAAGATATCCGCTAGAGATAATTCATAAAAAATGCAAACGAAGTCTCTCAAACAATGCTCTCTCAAACAATGCTCTCTTTACACTGTATTACGAATTTATTCATCCACACTTACGGTATGAAATTACAACATAGGGTGGTATAAAGAATTATATAAGATATCCGCTAGAGGTAATTCATAAAAAATGCAAACGAAGTCTCTCAAACAATGATAACAGACAATCTCGTACCTCTCCAAAGTAAAAAGAGTTGAATATTCCAAAACTAAATGATTAATATAAACTAACTATCGGCATTAGTATGTATAGTCGCCTGCAATAATTCCGCTCCACCACTCTGAGATGTGGAAACAAAGCAGTCCCTCTTTTACAATGGGTAAATAGATATTTTGGAACTCATCAAGAAATCCACTCATATCAGACCAGAAATAGATCAAAGCTTGTTATACCTCAATTTAGATTGTCTTCATCTCAAAAAATACCCATTTTCACTGGATTGAAACTATGGAATAACTTAAATGCCGATATAAAAAATATTGTGAATGTAAATTTGTTTAAAACCAAGTTGAAATCCAAATTAATAATGACATACTAACAAAAATCTAGGATTAATGTCCATTAATATTGTTTACCTATTATTAATTTCTCGTGTGTAATCTAGTATTAAAAACACATTTCTTGGGATTATTCGGTTCTTATCTCTCATGTATAATAGTGGTTTCTTTGTATAGTATTGGTATAGTGCCTTCAATGGTGACCTTGTATTTGTCATGTCAGTAGTGATAATTTAAGATTAATACATGTTTTAACTATTAATAATACTTACTTATTTATTTATTTATTTATTATTATTAATTAATAACAACTAGCTGTTTATTTTTAATAAGAGCCTAATGAACCCTAAAGCTTAAGGGCCAAATTAAATAAAATAAATAGTCGAGCTTCACAATTATTCATGTCATTGTAAATTGAAAAGAATGTATTTATTTTATTATTAATAAAGGTTATTCAATTATTCAAACTTTCAATCATAGGATTCTGATGTGGCCATGTTATAGTTAAAGTGTAAGATAAGTTGTAGTATCGACTTTTCCTCCAGGTAATAACATTTCTGTTTCAAGTCCATGCATTATCAACAAATGATTATCCAGGAAAAGGGAAATCCATGGAGTGATAATGATACATAGTTAAATTTTTAATAACAAAATATACATAATCAAGTAAATTTTAGGGATTTCTTAAGAACATACAAACATAATGTTCAAATTATAAGGAAGTGACAATGTTCGAGTAATAAATATATATTTACTACAGCACAACCATACATTATTATACATAATTACTGAATACTTAATCCATCCCCCTTATATTATTACTTCTCATAGCCTAT